>JARHVA010001285.1:472500-687500 GCA_037957365.1 Torreya grandis | reverse complement strand
GTCATTTAATTTTTGTGCAATGTTTTCTTATTTGACCCATTTTAATGATGAGAAACTTGTAAAAACTATAACTTTTTAACCATGACTTGAAATTGAGTACTATTTTTTTAGAAGCATACGTTTTTTTATTCTCCATCCATTAGGTTAATTTATCTTTTAAAATTAACTAATTTATAAAGTGCCAAATTTGGGGGGCCTTACTCTTTTTTGGGGTGTTCATTAGTTTCATCAAGAGACATTAAATTGTCATGGGGGGATTTGCCTTTTCAAGAGGGTTATTTTTCTTCTTGACTTTATCCTTATTTTTTGTCAATGAATTATTGTTTATTTGATCACATTAACACCTTTAAATACATTATTTTTAAGATTAAAATTAAGATTCACTTACAACTAAAATACATGTGGATAATAGTGCATGGTGACATCCCCCACTTTACAGATGAGGAAGAACTTTCTTGGATTACATATATGCAAGATGAAGCTCTTAATTTAATTTTTCTCCATATTTCATATAGTTTTTAGTGATATGTCACAAGTTCCACATCACTAAAGGAAGCTTGAAATGCTATTATGGCCTTATTTGAGAAGGATACTGAGTCTTCTAGGTATTTTGCACCCTCTTTTACTCCACCTCCTTTTGTTCCACTTCATTCTCCTCTCGTTAGTAAGGATTTATGTTTTGATGATGATACTAATGTTGTTCAATATTTGAGTCTTGACAGTGACATGGGTGAGGCACCATTGGCAATTACTTATTCTCCTCATAGTTTGGATTCACTCTTTACTAGTGACATAAATTAGGATTCCTCTTCATTTTACAAGGACTTATTTCTTGATGGTGATCTATATGAGGAATTTGTACCTCCTACACCTTTCACTATTCAACACTCTTTAGTTTGATGGTGGTTTTTTTGAGGTGCCTAATACTCCTCATATAGTTTGTGATACTCTTATTGATTTCATTGATAAAGAGGACATGATTCTTGATAATGTGTCACCTTCACCATCACTTTTGGAGATCATGGATGAGACACCATCATGAATTTTTGAGTATGACTTTTAATGTGTCACATTTGTTGTTCCTTCATCACCTACTCCTCTTTTTTAATGAGGGTATGTTTTTTTATGGTGATTTTGATGAGTTAGCTATTATTATTACACATTCTAATTTGGAACTTGTTTATAATCATGATACTAAATTTTTTTCTTGTCCCACTTTGGATCCACCTACTTATGTGCTTGGTTCCTTAAAGAAACATACTCTTGGATCTAGATCTTGCATACTTCACTTTATGGGCTACACTCATGGAGGTTTTGGTAGACTCTTACATGTATTGTATCTCCTATTAGCATTGATATTTATATATGTGATGTGTCTTTGGGACATATTATTTATATAACCTAAGAGGAAGGTACATTAATATGAAGAACATTTTATTTTTGGGACTATCCCACCACCTATGCAGATGGTTCCATACATTTTTTCCATCCGCACAAGATATATATTAATGATATTCATGTGGGGTGAAGGAAGTTATATTTAGGATGGATTTCACATGAAGTCATTCCTTCCTTCCTTCATTTCCTTCTTTTCTTTCTTTTACATAATTTTGGGGGGAGAAGTTTTTTCCTATGGGTTTTCTTCCTTTCTCCATTTCATGGATATATATTTTAAATGAATACCTCATCATGCCTTATTATTGGGGCTCATATTGTGGATATTCCACTTTGGTTTCAGGATATTTTTAGCCCCTAGCTTCACTTTATGGATAGTTTTTGTCTTTTTCCTAGTTTTTCCTTTTATGGATTTATCCCAGATTGGTTAGTTTGACTTACTTATTGTTTGTCCTTGAAAATATATGTGATACTTATAATTTTTAATAAATATAAGTTGTTTATATATATTATATGATATTACCTTTGTATTTTAATATCATCTTTGTAACTCTTACAATTTTTCTTATGATGTTTTTATTTTTAATGATTAAAATCTTGGGATTAGAATAATCTTGTTGACGTTAATTTTAGGAAAACGTAGATTTTAATTAAGATGAGATAAACCTAATCAACCCATTATAAATGAAACTTTACTACATATACAATAATCTAATTATGTAATAAATCCAATGTAGTTATTCCATTTAGAGTGTTTTGTGTAATTATGTTCATTTGACTATATGAATTCATTTATAAATGGATTGAATAATTAATCATGATTTTCTCTTGACTAGATAAAATAATTTTTTTAATTGGCTAAATATTACTTCAAATTATTATAAAAATAATTTGGAAGATTAAGGAAGATTTTCCCAAAGTGTAATAATGTAATTATGCCTTTGTATTAAAATTTCCAAGTTGGTAAAATGAGTGACATGAGTGTGCCTTTATATCAATCTGAAAGGAAAAAATATCATGTTACATATCCTAAACATATATATCAAATTGTAATAGAGGGTTAAAAACTTAAAAATTGACCATTTGAGGGGAAAGGACAAGATCAACCCATAGGAATAAAACCTAATGCCACTATTATCCCTATTGCATCATCTTGTCATGAAGGGAAGCATATGAGATTTGCATCTTGGATTGGATATACAAATGATTAAGGGTGTTTCTATTGTGAAAAAAAAATGAAATGAACACACTAAATTCTAACACCTCTATCATAGACACTAATGGGAGCTTAGGTTAAAAAAAAATGAATGCACAAAAAAATAAAAGAAACAACTCTTTTACCTTCCTTGGGAGCTCCAAATGGTTTGTTAAATGGCTTGAATAGCTTGTAAATCAAGAAGTCTTTATAAATGAAGTTTTTTTGGCTCCTTATTTCTTTATCAACTTAGTTTGTGATTGCTTGGTTTAATAATTTGGCATGGAAACTTTACTTGCAAAGCTTGTCTCTCTCCAAATCAACAATACAACTTTGGCTTATGAGAGCTTAGAATTAAATAGGCATGGAATTATATTTATAAACTTAGAAATTAATTCTCATCCAAGGTGAGTTAAGGTTAAATTTCAGCTTGGAATGGGTTCAAACTAAACCTAGGTGAGTTAAAAATAACTCTAGTTGAGTTAGTAGTTGTCATGTAATTATGATTTGAAAGTATTAGGCATGGCTCTCAAATTAGAGATTTTAGGATATTTTCAAAGATCTTAACAACTCATAAAGGTAATGATGAAAGTATTAGATATTTTGATTTTTGAAATTTCCATTTTTAGATATTCATTAATTTTAAATGGATAATTCAATAGTAATTTATTCATTTTTAGCTTGTTAATTGATTTTGATTAGTATTTTAGCTCTTTAAAGAATTGATATTTATTCAAGTACCCCACTTAATAGGTCCATAGGCCAAATTGATATTTGTTATTCCATGAGGTGATTAAGGATGAATCCATGGGAGGTTATTATTTAATATGATATAATAACCCAAATAGGGATGCCTTTACATGATTATAAGCATTTATGAATGATGCATAAGCAAATTTGGCACCTTTAGTGAATCTTAAGCTTAATTTACAATGGTTGGTAGGAATCAAACTAAAATCTAGTTAAAATCTAGTAGATTTAGGTGTCTATAATTTGCCATTTTTTTGGAAGTCATTGCAAGATATAGGCATAGTAATGTCTTCTCAAAGAATAAAAAGGTTGTTAAGAAGAAAAGAAGATAATGATTGAAGAAGCTCCAAATAATGTTTGGTAATCCTATAATGATGCCCCCTCAAGGGAGTGATTGACACATATGATTGATGGATGCTCCCTCAAAAATAATCAAGAGAAGAATGAAATTAACCCAAGGGTGAGATTAATCTAATCAAGATAATGCTTGGATGCATTGATTAAAAAGAGTAATAATTTGCTCAAAATTAGTTATAATTAGTAATAAAGGTTGAGACACTAATTATCCCAAAGGCAATTATAATTAGTGGCATAGGCACATTCCTTAGTAGGGAGGATGACCTAGATTGAATAATGGTTTTTGGTTATACCGTAGTAGGTCATATTAGAAAACATAACTCAAGTATATAACCTATCTTATAGATTAAATAAAAGTGGGAACAAATGTACATGTGATGGTTTAATAACTAAATACGCCATAAACAACTAGGCACATGAGGATGCACAAAGTGATGAAAGAGATTATTAGAAGAATAAAGGTGTCCAAGATGACCCAAGATACATCATGTATCCAAGTGCTACCTATATAGTCAAAAGGGACCTCAAGATAATGTAGATCACCCAAAAGTGGGAGAAAATGGAATGAGGAATATAATAATAAGAAGTGATCAATTTGAATGATTTGGTTGTACCTATCAATGTAGATATGCTCATCCTTATTAACATTAATATAACTATAATGGTCAAGGGGATGATTTGATCAAGGAGGGTGGGATGATTTGCCAAGGTGAACCAAGAGAATTTTATCTATCTTCATTTCTTATAATATTTCTTGAGATAATTTTTGAAATAACACATGATGGTATGCATCATTATAGAAAACACCATGATAACTTAGTTGTAATATGCATAAATACTAACTCTTAATCCAATAAAAAATTGAAAATAATGCACCATTTACAAAAACCATGATGCCAATGTTGATATATGAGTATAAATAGACTCAATAATGGTGAATAAGGAATCACCAATTGAACACATATAGACTACATCAAGTCAAAAAAATGAAATTAAATAAATAGGTAAAAATAAACAAACAACTAAGAAAATTAAAAAAATAAAAAATTTAAAATAAAATCAATAGAAAGCATCATGTCATTAACCAAGTCAATATCTACCCTTAAAGGCTCAATGAAAGGATAAAGAAGTGGTGCCCCCAAGAAAGGATACATGCAAAGGGAAGGTCGCACTCCCAATGGAATTTAAATGAACTATAACTAATAATTGATTTTCCAAAAGAGGGTGGATCAAGGATGACTAAATAGGTTTAGACAAGACAAATGTTTATGGATTTTGAGGCTTTATATCTCTTTAGGAGATGGTAATCCAATTTTATAATGTTTAGGATTTTGAAATGTTTTGACTTTTTTTAGAATTTTTGGGTATCTTAACTCATTAGAGATTGACAAAATACGACTTGAAAAATGGTGAGAGTGTTAGATTAGGTTTTCAAAAAATAATAATAGTGTATAGATTAACCTACTCATAAAATGGTAAGATCATATGGAAAAGGAGGACTAAGTTGACCTTATCATGAATTAAACACGGCCTACATAATCTCATTAGGACCTCAAGTCATAGTAATTTATCCCACATAAAAGGTGGTGAGATATGAATAGGTAATAAGTTCATGAATTTATGCCAAATAGCAAGGTAAATTATAAAATTAATGACAAAGTGATGCAACAATGCATGGTAAATGGTGTTGTTCTTAATTTTCCCATAGGTGGCTATAATTAGGAAATAAGGGCATACATCAGTGATACTAATTTACCCATAGGTAGCTATAATTAGTAACACAAGATGGAATATTTATTTTCCCAAAGGTGGTTATAATCAATAGCACTAGTCAAGCATAAATGAAAGATGTAACACTAGATCCACTATCATACTACTTTCAAATACTATCATTTTAACATGTAATTCTAAAACTACTGAAATTGGATTAGAATCCTCTCATGGGAGGTGTTGAAAGAACCAATGGAACCAAGGTCAAAAGGGGGTAGGTAGGGAAGATCAAAACAAATTTGTTCAATAAGAAAGATATGGTAGAATGGTATAATATAAGGAATTATTCAAAGACAATGATAATTGGATATAATGGTAATAGGGTTGCCCCCAAGTTATAAGGTAAGGTAAATGGTAGGATATGAAACAATGCAAAGATGAATTACAAATGAAAATGATAAGGTAAATAGTTATGGCATGTTAAATGTTTATATTATTCTCATTTATGTGGATATGCACATCTTGATCAATATATGATACAACTAGAATAATATAATCATGTAAATTTCTATCCCACACATCTAAATAATTATTCTATCAAGAACCTGTGACATATTTGGACTCCAATAATGTTGTTGTGATTTTCATTGGTCATTGATTGTGTTTCCTTCAAACTTTGAGACAAGATATTTATATATCCTCTACAAATGAAAGTGAGCCACGGATGGTAAATATAGATAAATATTGGCTAATAGGTCTAATTTGGCACTATAAAGGTGGATGATAATGAAATATAGAACAATAAGGCAACAAATGAAGATTGGGATTTTTAGGCACATAGAATGTTTTTGATTCTATATTTGACATAATTTTGGGTGTGGTAGGGTAATATACTTTTGAATATGCTCTCTATAGGACCACCAAGTTTTTATATTTTTTGGGATCGAGAGTCGCTACTATGATACTAGGAATTTGATAATGGAAGGGAGGTTAGATCAAGTGTTAGTTTTTTAAAAAAAATTAAATGAAAAAACTAACAAGATTAACACCTCCATGCCTAGATCATAGGGGAATTTTAGTGAATAAAAATTAATTTTAAATAAAACTAAAATGTAAAATAAAAAAGATATCTTATCTTCCTTGAATGCTCCAAATGATGTGCTTGTTTGGCTCGATTGGCTTGTGTTTAAAGATTCTTCATCAATGGATCTTGGCTATCTCCTTCTCCCCTAGACACCATATTTGATTGATGTGGATTTGGCTTTCTTGATGTATTTGCTTATGATTTTGGAATTATAACACTATTGCTTCCAATCTTATCATAAAACCTACATTATAACTTTACTATGTCCAAGATCTCTAAATGAAGAGGCAAATATTTGTATTTATAGGTTTAGAAACTAACCCAAATTCAAGGTGAGTTAGAGTGTAGTTTAAGCTTGGAATGGGTTCAAACCTAACCTAGGTGTGTTAATTAACCCTAGTAGACTTAAAATGTGTTAAAACCTCATTATTTGAAATGAATAGGCATGAGTGATATATTTTTGGATATTTGACAACTCATAAAATGTCTCACATTAGTTTATTACAAAAAAATTATTCTATGATGGAAAAACTATGTCTCACATTAGTTTTTACCACATAAAAACTCTAAAATTACATGATCAATAATGAGACTCAAGTTATCACAAAAGCAAATCCCTTGAATTTTATAATGGGAAAACCACATCTCTCTAGTTGTATTGAAAAATGGGTTATGTTATTAAAAAAAAATTACTTAAAGATAGTTCTATAAAAATCAATAAAGAGCCAAATCATTGTAGATCATTTGGTAGATGTACCACTTTTGGACACTAAACCTACTAGTGACATATTTAGAGATGAATTTACCACTTATTATACTCTTTCTAACACTTGGACCATGTTATTTGATGGTTCTTGATATGCATCTAGTGTAGGGGTAAGAATTGTCTTTATTGACCCTTATGGTCACATAGTTCCTATTGCATATCGATTAAGCTTCTCCTACACCAAAAACAAAATAGAATATGATGCACTTATCTTAGGTCTCTTTGCCTCCCAATCCATAAAAATTAAATATATTTGAGTCTTTAGTGATTCTTGACTTGTGGTCAATCAAGTTAATGATCTATCAAAAGTATACTAAGAAAGGATAACTAACACATAGATGTAATGATAAGTGGTGCATCTTTGGTTCCTATCAACATCAATGATGATCAATAATTTTTTATAATAAAACATTTACAATTGTCATTAATATCTAATGTGGATTTGATCACCCTTTGTGTCTTAATCACTACATGTAGTTCCACAACTCCATAATGGTTCTTTGATATCTATAAATTTTTAAACAAATATATTATGCTAGACACTTTCTCATGAAATGAAAAACACAAGTTAAAAAATAAGCACTTCATTATGTAATCATTAGTAGAGACCTTTTCAAGTTATCCTTCAATAGAAAATTGCTTTAATGCTTAACTTCAGTAAAAGCCAAAATTCATTTTACACAGATACATGATAGTGAGTGTGGTGGTAACTTCAGTGGAAAGGCCATGCCACATAGATTGATTAGACGTGGATATTAATGACCCATCATGGAAGATGAATGTTCAAAATATGCAAAGATATGTGATAAATGTCAATGGCATACTAACCTACAACATGCACCATCATAATAATTGTATCCTATTGTCTCTCCATGGCCATTTATGTTATGAGGATTTGATTTTATTGGAAATATGAACCCCAAGTCCATCGATAGACATAAGTTCATAATCACAACTATTGAATACTTTACCAAGTGGGTAGAAGCCTTTTTACTTCAATCTACCACAAGTGAGGAAATTTGTAGCTTCCTCATGACTCATATTATTTCACACTTTAGCTTACCCATATCTATCATTTTTGATAATGAAACATCATTCAATAACAAAATTGTCAATAAATTATTCACAAAATATAAGATCAAACACATGTTCTCCACTCCATACTACCCACAAATAAATGGTCAAGTAGAAGTTACCAATAAAACCATCAACAATATTTTAAGTAAAATAGTGACAAAATTCATAAATTATTGGCACAATAAACTAGCTTATTTATTATGGGATTATCACACAAGTATTCATATGCCCATAGGATTCACTCATTTATGGCATAGAGGTAGTTTTACCATTGGAATTAGAAATCCCATCTCTATGTGTCTCCCTTAAAGGTATCCTCACTGATGACCAGTATCGTAAAAAGCATCTACACCAACTCAAGAAGTTAGACAACACACACATTCAAGTAAATAAAAATCTTATAATCTAATAAAAATATATACAATGATCCTACAAGAAATGAATTCACACTATAGAGTTCAAAGTTATTGATCTCATTCTCAAAGAAAATCTTTGTAATGTCAATGCCAAAGAAGAAATCAAAAGAAAATTCAAACTGAATTGGCTAGGTCAATACATTATTATCAAAAATCATATCCCTAAAATGTATCATCTAACATCACTTGAAGGAAATAAACTCAAAAATCCAATGAATATTATGCATCTATGCAAATTCTATGTCTAGTATTTCATTACACATGTTATTGTATATAGTTTATTTCTACGTGTACATAATTTCTTAAGTTTCTTGTAAATAGTTCCTTTTTGCTTTCTTTTACATAGTTTAATTATGCTTACTTTTACATAGTTTTTATTACTTGTACATAACTTATTCCAAAATACCAAAAAAATATAACATTTCAAAATACAAAAACATTCAAATAATTCAAAAACACCAAAAACATTTCAACTGTATGCATTATCCATAGTTTATATTTTTAATACCATGATAGACTTACATTTTGATGTTATATTCTATTATTTGTTGATATATCTACATTACCATGATTCACTTGATCTTATTTGAGTGTGTGTAGTGACACCTATATCCTTGATCGCTTCACTCTACCCATTGAGGGGGAATCCTACTTCTACATTTGAGACATATATCAACATATCTACCCACCAGAGACATCTTCTAAATGACTACACCATCTATATTATGTAATGCCTACACCACACACTCTACTTATCATTACTTACTAGTTTCCATAGATTATTCTATCGACACTCACTAGTATATAACACTTGTGTATTTCTTAGCATCTATCTAGTCTTGTACTACATGTTTTGCATACTTTCACTTCTTGATTTGATCAGTTAGATGAGATAGTATTTCCATCATTTACATGAATTCCTTTCTTAATTTAAGTATCTATATGTGATTTCATTTCTTAGTTCCTATTTTTTTTCTTGTGTGTACCTTAGGACATTTTCCAATGTCCTTTACTTGTAATCTTGTATGTGTTAATGACACTCATGCCAATCTTGCTTTTTTATAATTGTATGTGTATGTGGGCATTTGAATATACCTTATATGCTTTATTTCCTAGTTTTAGTGACATGTGTCCATATCCCTTGTTTACTTGGCCCCTTTGCCACTTTTGTATGATACTTATTTCTTGCCTTATATGTTTGTTTTCTTGTTTTCTTCTCAATTTCTTGCAATGCCATGATCCACATCATGCATTATCTTACTTTCTTAGATGCCATGATGGACATCATGTTCTATCCCTCCTTGACAACTAACAACTAACAACTAAAAACTAACCATATTTCTATTTTAATTTTAGTATACCAAACATGTTATTACATTGTTACATCTATGTAAGAATACCCATGTTGATCTAGCAATCTCCAATACAAACTATGTTATATCTTGAGACATATTTTTTATTATCATTGCTATATCATGTATTTCCTATCATAACACACTTGTAGGGCTCTTTCTTCCACATGAATTCATTACATGGTCTTCATTTCTACCCTTAGAAGAGGGAGAAACAAACAAGGGTTTTGTCATAGAGATCAAAGCCCTTTATCGGTCAAAAATCAATTTTTAGAACACTCAAAACAACATGGATAACCTAAAATAGGTAGAATAGACCAAAAAGATAGTGAAAATTACACAATAGTGATTATAAATAGAAAAGGACAAGAGTTTCATATTTAGACTATAGTTCTAGATAACATAGTGTCATATTTTTTTTGCTCTTGTCCAAATAGAAGAAAACCCAAATTTTCTAGAAATAGATTGAAAGGTAAGTTTAGTTACAATTTTATTACCATAGTTCAATTCAAATTCAATAGTTTTAGTAAAAAATTTATTAGATAATATAGATATAGGGGGCATTATGTGCAACATGATGGCTCTCACTTCTAGTTTTAGATTAGGCAGTTATTATAACTTACAAATCAAAATCCATGTTATAGACACTAGTGATTGGGGGTAATGTGCATAACACATTTACCTTCTCTTATTTTTGAGTTTATTGCATTACCCAAGTATTCTCAATAGTTACATGCTTTATTCCATCTTTAGGTGGTTGGTATCATTTTAGAGTGGCTTTCATATAAGCCTAGTTCCTAGTTTTGCAGTGGCTTTCATACAAGCCTAATCTCCACCTTTCAGAGTGGCCAAGATTGGCCTAGTTTTCAATACATATTCAACTATCCATGAAACATTGTCATATTATAGAGCATTTATGTGCTTCAAGAGCCATCTCATATGACACACATTCATAATATTATCAGTTCATAATTCCACACTTTGGGGGAAATGATGGATCCAAAAGACTAGCTAGTCTTTGTATTCTTAAGCCATCTTATCAAAGGGATTGGACACATAATCCAAACATTTATTAACACATTCATGATTACATATATTCACTCAGTGGCTGATGATGAAGCCAAAGGGCTAGCCTTTGTATTCTTGAGCCACTCTTAGTGAATTAAGCACTCAACTCTATTTATGATATTACTCTTGGTACAACACATACCCATCATCACTCAACATCACTAAACATCACAATAGGTTTTTAATTGTTTCACATACCCAATGAGGTGTATTCATTCCTTTCTTTTCCTCTCTCTTTTACCTATCTTTTTTACAATATTATTTTATACATAGCATGTCTAGTAAGAATTGATCTACCCCTAGTTTTCTTTTCAAAGATTTACATTTCATGATTTTCTCTCTCTATACACACCCAACATCACACATCTTCATGGGCTTCACCCTTATAGGTAATTTTAGGTATGTTTTCTAATTTTCCTTTATCCTAGTATATTTATTTACTACATCACTAGAATAAAGGGGGGCAGGCAAATGTAATCATATTAAATGTCCAAATTGGTAGTTTGAATGTGACTTGTGACATCCTATCCATAGGTCCTTTTTGCATGATCTTGTGACCCTTCTAGACACCTTTTTTTATCATTTCCAATAAGCCTAAGCCTTCTAAATTATCATTCAACCTCAACCAAGATATATTTCCCAAGCTAATCCTATCCCCAAGGTCTTAAACCTATAGGATAAGAGTGCCATACTTGGACTAGAGTGTTGGACCCTAGGGTGTCCCATTTTTTATGATCCTATCCATTTTCACTTTGAGTCCAAACTATCATTTCATCTAATTCCTATCCTTTATTATGTAAAACTAGTGTGAATACATCTGACCCATGACTGATTTTTCCCTATAAAATCCCATCCAAAGCTCATTTACAAAGGGACATGACAAATCTTACAAATCAAGCAAGAACACAAATAAAACACTAAGGCAAACTTCCCTATTCTCTGCATATAGTCACCCAACACTGATACAAACATATTTAAACCCTCATACCAATCCTTGACCACTTTAATCACTCTTAATTTAACATTTGTGCATCTTCATTACACTATTGCATAAAACACATTAGGTGGGAAAACAACATATGGCTTAATCCCACTTTAGAGTATTGGTATGTAGATAGTGTGCCCATACAAGGGGTGTGGATTACACATTCAGTGCATCTTACACACACTAATCCCCCACCTTTTCCCAAGTGATTCAACCATTATTCATCAAGGATGATAGAGAGTTAGGGTTTTAAAATTAAATCAACTCTACAAGGAGTTTCATCAACAACCAACACTCAATATTTCACAAGCAGAATCATATACAAACAATGCAAGAACCTAAAAAAATTTAGGTCTCTATGAGCAATTTGGATAATAGTGGTAGAAGTGGAAAATAATGCCAAACCCTAAAGTGTCCTATTTTTGATGGTCCTATCCTTTTACCAAATGAAATCCAAATTCTAATTTGCAACACTGTCCCAGTCTTGCATAACCAATTTTAGACCCTCCATCATCTATCTTATCCTATTTCTACATAAGTCTTATTTCTTCACATTTATTTCTATTTTTTAGAAAGGTTAAAAAGACAATTTAATTATACAAATCAAGATTGTAATTACTGAAATATTTTAACTGGTTTATTAATTTAGACCCTTAACTAAAATAGGAATAAGACTCCATTATTCCCAAAATAGTTAAATCAAGTACACAACTAAAATTATCTTTTTTATCAAAGAGTTACCTCAACATAGAGGAAAATATCCTACAATCATTTATAATCTCATGAATGGTCCTCATATAGGAGAACCCCATTCACCCTCCCCTACCTTTTCTCATGGATTTATGGGGACCACTTTATTTTCATCTCACCCTTTTCCCTCTATAATTTCTCCTTCACATACCATGACATCATCTTATATGTATTATTCAACCTCCATGCCAATTATTTATACCAACAAGATAGGTTATACTTTTAGTGGGTCTTTTTAAAAGACCCATACCCCTGACCATGTTACTAGTTCATCTTTTTCTACCAATGCTTCTCATTAAACTAATGTTTTTTTTGCTATGAATGCTACTGATGACACTATAATGATGCATGATATTAATTCATCCCACACTCATAATACAACTCAAGATATTAATACTAACACTAATGCATCACATGTTGCATACACTAGTTAAAACATTGATCAAACTATCCAAATCTTAGTATAAACACTTAATCAAATGCATACCTTTTAGACCAATGATGAAAATACAAAAACATCTCATTCATCTCAAAGACCAACCTCAAAAAAATTTATGGGGAGTGAAAAATCCTAATGTCCCCCACCCCCCTTAGGGATTATCATGGCAATCTTATCCCACAACTACCACTCATTAATAAAACCCTAAAATATCTCAAAACAATCCTCTAGTACCTTAAATTGATAACATTGGCATTAGAGGTATCACTCCCACCATCACCTATAATGGATCCACCTATCCCACTTTGCATTTAAAAACATTTGGTGACCTTTATAAATATTGTGTTGAGCTTAAATCCTTTATCACTACCAAACTATTATCTAAAAAACTCTTAATATATTATATAGATTGGTAGAATCAACTAACAACCCACTCTATCACTAGCCTTGAAGACTTGGTCCACTCACTAGTCCAAGAATTACAAACTAGTTCTCTACACCCCAAATTACAATATTGAGCTAGGCCCCTCTCTAAAAACCTTGAAATAATCTCTTTACCAAGATAAATTACAAGACTTCCTCATGCACCAATTTGAACCACCTTAACCTATAATAGGAAATTGTATGCTCATAAAAAATAAAAACCATCATGCAACTAATGATGGTGTTACCAACAACTATGACACTATTCATATCATCCAAGAAATTGCTCCAAAAAATGCCATGGAACATTCTCCCCTTACTAACAACACTCCTACTCTCACATTTTCTAAACCCAACCACACTAATTTTCACAAACCATTATCCCTATAAAAAAATGTCTTCTAAGACCTCTATCAAGATATCTTGACCCCACTCATCATATGAAATCATGTTGCGATCCAAACAATTTTTTTTGGTTTCATGTAAGTTGGGACTATTCTCATAAGACTTGTATCCATTTACATAACATTGTTATGAATTTTATTCTTGGTCCTAACATTCATCATTAAAACCTTATTTATAAGCATCAACAAGTTTATGATAAATTTTAAAGCCCATGAAATGCAAAATAAAAACCAAGATTTAAATCAATCTAACTATAGACACCAAAACTACATCACACATATGTGTGTAAATCCCTATGTCAAAACCCTTAATCCCATTTTTATAAAAAAAATTAATATCCCTAACCCATACTTTTACCTCTCACACATTTAATTAATTTTAAATACTTAATTAAGTTAATTAAAAATACCTATTACCACTTTACCTAGCCACCTCACCCTATGACTAATTCTCCCCTAATGAGTCAACTCAAGACCTGGTCCCATCATCCTAACTACTTGAGACTTATTCCCACTCCCAAAATAAATTCCTAAACAACTACTTCCTTCCTAACCTCTTATTTTAACCATTTTATAATGGGTTTCACACTTTTCATGCACAATAATAAAAAATAGGCCAAGAATAAAAATGTTTACCTATTCTAGGGCCACCGACGTTGATCAACCCATAGTTGATGTTGGCAGGATACCTACTGACATCAGCAGGATCATTGACATCAGTAATATAAGCCAAACTCCAACTATAGTTCAATTCAGTAGAAATTTAAAAAATCATTTCTTACTCTCATTTAAGCTCTCAACATTCTATTTTTTTACATCTAGGCTTACAATCACTCTGCATAAGTCAATCACTTTTAGCAACTGAGCTCTTGAGGACCAACAACATCTGCTTGTTCTCTTTGTTTAGGCATTCAAGTTCAAACTCCCAAATAGAAACCATCAACCTAGCACTTATCATTTAGTGACCACCATAGCTAAGTATATCACTAATATTGTAGGTCATTTAAATATTTATTATTCTATTTCTTTATATCTACCCTACACTGCTTTATGCACTTATGACCATACCCCCATGAGGGAGTTAAAAATCTTCCTTGCTTTTTTTCCCTTACATGTATACCAAACCTCTAATGAGACTTAACCAAGCCATAAACTCCCTCTCCTAACTCTCTCAACCTCTCTAACCTGATCTAAACCATTTCCCAGACCCAAAAAAGCCTTCTGCAACCTCTCAGATAATTATTACCCCTACTGACCTCAGTAGCCTAACTAACATCAGTCACTTCACTACCAACCTCAGCAGCCTAACTGATATTGATCACACTACTATTGATGTCAGTGACTATCAATTTCCTAATCTCTTCAAAACCTACCCAGACAACTTCTAAAACACTAATAAAGTACCTCACCTGCACCCTGTCACTCTCTACTACATACAAGTTGTTAAAAATAGTAATTTTATCTCTCTCTCATTCTCTATTTACCTCTCTTTTAGTTATTTATTATTATTTTGCCTCTCAAAAGTGGACTCTCATATTTAGGGAAGTTTCACACTTCCTAGAACAAGCGCGTAGCTTTCCAACCCACTCATTTATCTACTAACAAACATCTTGTGGTAGTGCTTTAATATTTATAGGTAGTCCTCCCTAGCCAAATAGGAGTGCTCATAATGTCTGGATACATTGTGTAAACCAAATCTAGGTTTATTCTAATCACTTATCCCCATCCTTCTCTCTGTTTTCCTTTAGACTTAAAATAGACAAAATTTAGTGAAACATTTATGGCATGCTCGATGGGACCCTGGAGTTTTTATTGGGTTCATTTCTTGTTTTAAACATTCATATAGGTGCATTATAGTGAAATTTCATTTCTTTCACTTATTCCTTCTATTTTTTCTTAAAAATGAAAAATTCAATATCTTATTTCTCTGTTTAAAAGGCATTAAAGTTGAAATCTTCTTTCTTTTCTCCTTTCATCTAAAAATAATTTGTCATTTTATTTTACAAAAAAAAGAGAATCCCTTATTTAATTCCTCTTACATGCACATTAAGATAGTCAAATTCATACTCTATTTCTATTTCCTCTCTATTTTCATTTGAATCTCAACATTTTAGATTTGGGTTTAAAACTTACTGCATTTCATAGTTTTTTTGTTTCATTTTAACTCACCGAGTTAATTATAAGCATTTTGAATAAATTGTAGTACACTTATGTTACACAACCAAATCAAATTCACATAAACAAGCATCTAAAATCACCTAAGAAAAGGCCCATCAAGATTTCATCACCTGGTGGATCACCTACCCTACTCGGCTATCCTACTTGGATTTTACCAACAAGGGGAGAACCCACTCGATTCTCTAGTAGAGTATAATCTCTAGATAGAAGATATATTTTAGCTAAGTGGCCTGGATTAGGTCTAGGTTTTTGAAGTGTGGAGATCAAGCTCCTATAACAAGTCACATACCTTGTCTAACATAGATTTCCTCTTGAGCACCAAAATAAATCTGAAACCAGCTCTAGATTACTTTTTAGTACCTTTGATAACCAAATTCTATTCTCACTATCTAATTAAGGAATAATCCAACATGAGACTAAAAAATAATCTTTACGACTTAATAGTTTCTATCTGCATGTTCTTTTTCTCCTTTTTCAAATGCATTCTATATTTTTGAGTTGGTAAGGATGATTTCTTATTAATTCACAAAATCAATAGTATTTCTAAAGCTCAATTTGTACAACCTATTATTTTAAGTTTTCTAAGTGTTATTCCTTCTTACACAAACCTTTTACATCCACTATTTTACCTATTTTCAGCCTCTCATTTCTTAAAACATTAGATTTTCCTTTTATAGGATTTTACAGTGACTGACATCAGTTAACACTACTAGTATCAGTAGACTTTAACAGACATAGGTTATTTTATCAATGTTGGCAAATTTTTCTTACTGATATCAGTCATCCCTACCAATGTCAATGACTCTATAGTTTCATCTACTCAAAATAACAAGCTAAAATAACCCATTTTCCTCTACTCAAACTTGGTTTTTCTTTATTTTGTTTCAAATAAAGGGTAGTAAGACTATTTAAACCACCTTTTGCATGGTTCTTACATGATCTCAAGCTAAAAATTTTATCAATTATGGAATTCAGCAACCACTTCTAGCTTCCTTTCTTACTTTTGATTCTATCATGGAGCATACTTCAAATACAAATCATAATCCTAACCCTAACCAAACTCCCATTGTCCCTGAGTGAGATCAATATTTTGCTAAATTTCTAGATCATAATGTAGCAGCCCTTCAGCATTACCTTACTATGAGCCAAACCCATAATTCTGAAGGTGACCCAATATATTGTATGCCAACCTCTTCAATGGAGACAACCTTAGTTTTAGTTGTATTCACTATTTTTCCCGTGGTTACCCAAACCACCACTTCAACAAGTAACCCAACTATAAATAATGTCCAAAATGTGGCATCTCCAACTACCCAATCCCACCTAAACATTGGTGTAACTTTCCTACTTTCACAACCACAACTATTTTACCCAAGTCACACCCCATTCTAGAATTTAGTTGTACCTATTCCATCCACCCTCACACTTATAATTACCTGAGTTATGACTCACCCTTCATCCAATCTAACCATGCCAATAATTCAACCTATAGTAACAACAACCAACCAAGGCATAGTCTCCAACCCAATGGGACAAGTCCCTTTTCTTTCTGCACCTCAGCCTATGACTCATTATCCTTATGTTACCCTAACACAACCTCAACAAGATATATCATATGCTCCCTCTACTTCCTATCATCTTCCTTATAACTTAGGAGGAATCTCCCAAACTAATCCCCGTCTAGATCTCATTAAGATGCTAATGGACAAGATATCTAATTTAGAGACATCTATTTCTTGTTCAAAGAATGTATTATCTTATGATAATATATGTAATTAACAAATACACCCTTTTTTGCCTATTTACCCTTATCCAAGTCTATGGAAACTCCCTAAATTTGCTCATTTTTAGAGCAAAGAGGACCCAAAATAGCACTTGTAAGCATTTAGACATGTTTGTTATTTAATAAGACATGATGATGTGTTACTACTTCACACTTTCCCTATGTCTCTTTTAGGTGCTACCTTAGATTAGTATAGCTCTATATCTCAGCACTCTCTTTTCTCAGTTACCCAACTTGCACAAATATTCATAGACCATTTCTCTATTAACATTTCTAAGAAGGTTTCTATAACATACCTTTATTCTATTAGATAATTTGATGATGAGTCTATTGTTGATTTTTTTGCTCATTGGATAAGCTTGATTAATCAACTCTCCTTCTCCTTACCCCAACCTAAGCTTATAGATATTTTCTCAAGGGTATGTGCTAAACACATCTCATCCACACTCTAGGTATAAACTTTTGACACATTTGATGAAGCTTTTACCATGGCACACACAACAATAGAAAATGGGCCAAGAATAGAAAGGTTTACCTATTTTAGGGCCACTAATGTTGATCAACCCATGCCAAAAATTGATGGGATACCTATCTACATCGATGAGATCATCGATGTTGACAATATAAGCCAAACTCAAACCTATAGTTTAAGTTAGTATAAATTAAGAAAATTAATTCTTATGCTTGTTCAGGCTCTCACCATTCTATTTTTTAACATCTAGGCTTATAATCACTCTACATAGGTCAATCAGCATCAAAAAATGATCTCTTGAGGACAAACAACATCTTCTTGTTCTCTCTATCTAGTCATTTTAGTTTAAACTCCTAGATAGAAACCATCAACCTGACACTTATCATTCATCAACCATCACAACTAAGTATATCACTAATACTTTAGGTCATTTAAATATTTATTCTTATATTTATTTATATCTACCTTGCACTACTTTATTCACTTTTTAATGTACCCCCATTAGGGAGTTATAGATATTCCTTGCTTGTTTTCCCTTACATGCATACCAAACCTCTGACTAAACTTAACCAAGCCATTAATTCTCTCTCCTAACTCTGTCAACCTCTCTAACCTGATCCAAACCATTTCTTAGACCTAGAAAAACTTTTTTTAACTTCTTGGACAATTATTACCCCTATTGACCTTGGCATCCTAACTGACATCAATCACCTCACTACCGACCTCAGTAGCCTAATTAACATTAGTCACCTCACTACCGACCTTGACAGCCTAACCAATATTGGTCACACTCCTATCGATGTCGATGACTATCAATTCCCTATCCTCTTCAAAACCTACCCAAACAACTTATAAAATGCCAATAAATCACCTCACCTATACCTTATCACTCTCTATTGCATATAGGTTGTTAAAAATGGTAATTTTATCTCTCTTTTACCCTCTATTTACCTCTCTTTTAGTTATTTATTATTATTTTATAGAGTGGACTATCATCTCTAGGGAAGTTTCACACTTCCTAAAACAAGCATGTAGCTTGGTAACCCACTCATTTATCTACTAACAAACATCTTGTGGTAGTGTTTTCTTATTTATAGGTAGTCCTCCCCAGCCAAATAGGAGTGATCAAAATGTTTAGATACAGTGTACAAACCAAATCTAGGTTCATTCTAATCACTTATCCCCATCCTTATTTCTATTTTCCTTTAGAATTAAAATAGATAAAATTTAGTGAAACATTTTTGGCACACCCATAAACTCGAGCTTCATGCTATTGATGAAGGCAAAGTTAAGTTGTATAGTAAGAATCCTAATACTAATACAAATGACTCTTCCACCTCTAAAACCTCTTTGTTTAAGCAAAAGGCTAAAGGCTCCGCTAACATGGTGGTCATTAAGTCATCCTCTTCTAAAAACACAAACTAATCAAATACTTTGACTTCTCAAAATTTGACTAAGCAATTCCAACAATGATATGAATAAAGATAATATACTCCCATTGGGGAATCATATACATCCATTTTAGAGAAACTATTGCATCAAGGTGTCATAACCCTTCATTAGATTAAACCTCCTATATAGTTTGACCCTTCCCATCCTATCCCAACTTAGTACAAGGAAGATGAGTTTTGTGGTTACCATCAAGTTAAAGGTCATAACTCTAATAATTGCAAGATGTTCAAGAACACTATTCAAGATATGCTTGATAGAGGTGAGCTTGTCTTGGATAATCCTAATGCACCTCCTAATAAAATTATGGATGTGTTCAAACACCCTTTTCCCAACCATTCATTAAACCAAAATATTTTCCAATCCACAACTAACTCAGGTGATCATAATATCCATATGGTTAATATGGTCTTTCCTTCATCTTCAGTTCAACCTGCCCATCAACAAGAGACACCTATTTCATCAACTCCTCCCCCACATTCTATGTCATCTATTTTTCCCATTCTTCTTCCTCAGATAGAAGAGCCTATTTCACCTATTCCACTCCCTCAAGAGGAAGAGCCTTCTTTTCCACTCTTTTTTCCACCTAATGAGCCTATAATCCCAATTTTATTTGCACCAATATTACCTATCCTCTTACCACTTCAAGACCACACCCTACCTATAGATCAACCACATGTTGAATGGAACATCATTCCTATATTATACCCTTTTAAGGAACCTTCTTCCCCTACAACTCCTCCACCTATAGAGAGTGGTACCCCACCCACTTCACCTTTACACCTAGAAGAGTATTTTTCATCTACTCATATAATAGACAAGAGACCTATTGTGCCTACTCCAATTATAAAAATCTTACCCCTTATTTTACCTATGGAGGATCATAATTTACCCATGCCTTAGAGACATGTTTAAGGAGCCATAATACCTATCCTTTACCCTCTTGAGGAACCTACCTCACCTACCTCCCCTCCACCCATGGTAGATCAAGTCTCTTCTCCCAACTCTATCTAAGAAGACCCCATTATGGTTCTTTCTCATCTTTGGTCTGAAGTAGTAGAAACCAAAAATTTCCCTCTTTCCCAAAAACTAAAGCTTTCTAAAGACACAACTATAAGGCCTATGTCAACTTCATCAAAACCCTTCTCATATTTGGTGAAAAGTCTAGAATTTCTTAACTCTATGAAGCTTGACCATGTGACATTTTAGGACTGGCTTAAAACTCCATATCCAACATAATTAATGTCAACCTTTACCACCAATCCATTTACTACCCTTTACCCCAAGGTCTTTGACAAAGTTAGAGCTTCTTCACCAAAATCAACTAAAGTTTAGTCATCTATGTCAGAACTATCATCCTCACAGGAATTTGTTACATTAAAGTAGATCAAGCCCTTGGGTGTACACCCTATTTCTAATTTAATTCATCCACAAGTGAAATAAGATTTAACTCCTCAATGAAAAATTAGATTTTCTCACCTTAAAATATAGAATAATGTTAAGATGCTTAGACCTCACTAATCCCTTCTTCAACCCTCAACTTTACCATCTATTTTTGGACTATACCCTTCTAATTTAGTTGGAATATCATCTAACCAAGTCAAACAAAAAGTTAAGGTACTTCCACTCCTACCTTTGCCATCTGGTAAACCTCTCACATCTGACACTAAAAACATGTAACTCTACCATCTCTAAAGAATACACCATATAAAATTACCTTTCCAACTTCAAAATAAAATAATTTGTCCACTCCTATTAATAAAATAAGCACGAGCTCACTTACAGGCTCCCAAACCTTTTTCTTATGATAATTATTGTAAGCTTTAGTAATAACTCTTCCTCCCATTAATCCGTTTAGTCCTCTTAGAACGAAGCCATCTTGGTTTGATGATACACAAGTTTTTTTATATCATCTTTCACTTAGACATGATACTGAGAATTGTAAAGCCCTCACAGTGGTTATTCAACAACACTTTGATGTTGACACTCTTTTTGGCAACCCTATATTAACCTTCTTGTTATTTCACCTTTGGAATCTATAATGCCTGCTACCATTCCACCAAAATTCAAACCCAAATATGTCATAGTTAATGTGGCCACATAGTCACAAAACTAAAAGGATTAATCTAAGGAAAAGGTCACTACACCTTGGACCTATCCCTTCACCAAAGAAACTCCCCTACTAATCCTAAGAGTTCCATCTTGGGTGTTCCTAAAACATCTTCAGATGTTATTCAAAGATTAATGGTGAAGCATCTTCACCAAAATCTTATGAAAATGCCTTTGTATGAGTTAATCGAAAGCTCATCCCAACACCATCAAGCTTTGAATAGTGATTTTCAAGCAATTGAGGTACAATTAGATGATACCCAACCACTTACAGCTTTGGTCAAATCCCTTAATTCTATCTCCCTGATTTCTTTTAATAATTCATCAATTCCACTTCAACACCTTAAAGATCAAGATTCTACCTTTTTATTACCGTATATATTTATCAAACTCATATCAAGAGAGTTATGATTGATGGGGGACATAGTATTAATATTATTTCCACCTATGCCTACAAATAACTAGCCCTTCTCAACAACTGCATGTCTCAAATTGATATGGTACTCCATTCCTTTAATGACACTACAGCTACTATGGTGGGCACTATTATCTTACATATTCATGTAGGTCCCCACATAATTATTGATCTCTTCTATGTTATGGAAGGAGATTTCCAATTTAACATACTTCTTGGATGACCTTGGATATGTGATATGGCATGTGTACCCTCAACTTTGCACTATTGTGTCATGTTTGATCATGATGGACAAGTACATGTTATACCTACTAACCCACATCTGTTTAAAACATATAATATGACCTATAGTCCTAATGATGTTCTCATCCCATTGAAAATATCATCTTCCTCACATGATTCTTCTAAATCTTCCACAACCTCCACTCTTGTAGTTACATAGATACTGGCAACACAAATTCCTGACAAAGATCCCATAGAGGAGACCTTTCAACATTTGTCACTTGGTGAATATCATTTATTGACATTCAACATGTTCTATAATCCAAAATAATATGGAAGGCTTCACATGAACCCAAATTATGATCCCTGTATTAGGATGGTCATCCCTTATGAGACCCCTAACCTTCAAACCAATTTCACATATGGGGGAATTGATCAAGCTCCCACTATCAACAATCCATCTTCTTCACCACAACCATTTACCTGTGACTTCTTTTTCCTAAGAAACCATGGATTCACTCACACCTACTTATATAGGTGTGCTTGGAAAGGATTTGGTTTGGGTCATTACAAAAAAGGTGTCCATATGCCTATTGAATATCCTACTAGAACACCATTGAAAATGCCAAAAAGAGGTATGGGGTGGGATATGATTAACCAAATAAACTCCCTAAAACCTCCCATGAACCAATTGTCAAAGAACCAATCTCTCCTTTTCCACCTTCTTCTCCACCATCACCTATAGAATCAAAGGTATCTATACCTCTTGATTTTTTTTCAATAAATGTCATCCATTTGGGGCCTCTTACCTATTGTTAGGGTAAGGAAACAAGGTCCTTTCCTCTTGTTCATCCTAAAATAATTGATGAATATTATCCCACTATTAACATTATCCAATGTCATGATAATGATGTAATTCTCACCTACATGGGTCTGGATGATTCTTATATCCAATGATCGCTCCCATCTGAAATGCAAGTTATGTTAAATGAATCAGCCATTGACATCAACCTGCCCTCCCATGATAACCCTTACATCTTCAAGATTGACTAATCTTTAAATTCCTCTGAGCAAGCTGATTATGCCACATTTCTTAATGACCATAGCAGATCCTTCACTTGGTCTTATAATGACATGCCTTTTATTTACCCCTCTATCATCACTCATAATATTTTCACCAATCAAGATGCTAAACCTGATAAGCATAAGCTTTGAAAAATGTATCCTCATATCGCTCTCCTTGTTAAAGAAGAGATCCAATGCCTCCTTTTTGTTAACTTTATCTAACCCATCGACTACCCACAATGGATTTCCAATATTATTCCTATCATAAAATTGATTGAGGGAATATGTATTTATATTGACTATCATGATTTAAACCTCACTTATCTTAAAGATGATTTCCCATTGCCTAGTATCAACCAACTTTTTGATCTAATGGTCAGCCATGAGATGCTATCACTTATGTATGGATTATTTGCATATAATAAAATCCTAGTTTTTTCCTAAGGATTAACATAATACCACCTTTATTATCCCATGGGGGACTTTCTATTATTGGGTCATGCCTTTTGGCCTAAAAAACATTGGTGCAACCTAACAATGCACTATGACCTACATTTTCCATGATCTCCAACACAAAATTATGGAAGATTATGTGGATGACTTACTCGACAATTCTAAACTTTTCTAAGAACACTTAACAATTTTTAAAACCATATTCACTCATCTCCTCCAATATAAAGTTTGACTAAACCTAAAGAAATATGTCTTTGGTTTTCTTTATGTTAAACTCTTATGTTTTATCATTTCTCTCCATGGTATTGAGGTCGATCATGCTAAGGTTAGAGAAATCCTAGAGATGCCTCCACATAATAATATCAAACAACTCTATAACCCATAAGGCAAACTTCAATCCATTCAATGCTTCATTTCCTAGTTGTCAGATCACTGCCAACCCTTTCACCATCTCTTTAAAAATGATGTCTCCTTCCAATGGAATACAGACTACCAAGAAGCCTTTTATGCACTTAAATAATACCTCCTTTCCCCATTAGTTATTATTCCACCTAAGTAAAATAAGCATTTTTACCTATACATCTCTATAATAAACCTTTCCCTAGGAGCTATGATTACACATCAAGACGACCAACATCAATATTAGGCATTTTATTATATAATCCACACACGTATTTATTATGAGACTCAATATACCCACATTGAAAAACTTTGCCTTGTGTTGGTCTTTTCTTCCTCTAAGCTTCGCCATTATCTCCTAAATCACAAAACCTATGTGGTCACCCATAATGATCCTCTCAAATACATGCATTCCAAACCATATCACAACCAATGTGTAGCTTGATGGCTCATGCTTCTTGTTTAATTCAACTTAGAGTTCATTCAACAAAAATCAATTAAAGGGAAAACAATCATGGACCAGTTAGTTGTTGCCCCTTTACCTGATAACCAACCTTCAAACCTTGAATTCCTTGATGAATATATTGTAACACTATCCACCTATGACATCTCCTATCAAATTATGATGTTATTTGATGGATTTAAATGCTAATATGGTGGGGATGCAGGGGTCATACTTATTACTCTAAATGGTGAGCCTATGCCTTTGTCATTTAAACTAGATTTTTAATGCACTAATAATATGGTGGAATATGAGGCTTTAATTCTAGGACTTAAAATATCTCTCTTCTTGGGTATCAAATCCATAACAATTTTTAGTGATTCTTAGCTAGTGGTTAACCAAGTTCATGGTTCCTACCCATGCCAAAAACAAAATTTTGTAGCGGTATAAACATCATGTAGATACACTCTTGGGATCAATTGACTCTTATCTATTTCAAAATATTCCTCAATCTACAAACAAGTTTTTTGACACATTGGCTTCACTTGCTTCACACATACCATCTTCATCCTCCTCTTCAAGAATCTATGTCACCATGCATCACTTAACATTACCCTCATATGTCTCAGTTAACATCCTCTTTGTCAAAAATGTAACAACCAACCCACAATAATTATGGTAAAAACAATTCATATATTATCTTTCCTTCTCTATTACCTCTCATGATCTTTCTAATAATGGGAAATAGGCCTTCATAAAATGTGCCACTCATTACACTATACTAGGGGAACTTGTCTACAAGTGAAGTTTTAATGGTCTTCTCCTTAGATTCCAACTAGTATTGAGACTCCCTTTCCTATTAAGGAAGTCCATGATGGGATTTTTGGTGGGAATTTAAATGGTCACATAGTTGCTAAATGTATCCTTCAACTTGGATATTATTGTCCCACACTTCATCAATATTGTGTTGATTATGTTTGATATTGTGTCAAGTGTCAACAACATGCTAACCTCCTTTACATTCCCAATCATGCATTGTAAGTTTCCAAAGAATTTTGGCCCTTCTCTTAATGGGGCTTAGATCTAATTAGATAGATTAACCCTCATTCATCATTTCATCATCATTCTATCATTACTACCACTGAATACTTCACCAAGTGGGTTGAGGCCATCCCTCTCATCTCCATTAAAGCTAAAAAAATTGTTGACTTAATTAACCATCACATCATCTATCATTTCAATGTACCTCACAAGATTATAACTGATAATGGCAAGTCTTTCAAAAATAAGACTATTTAGGGTCTTTGTGATGCATTTGGAATCAAATTAATCTTCTCATCACCATACTATCCCTAAGCTAATGGATAGGCAAAAGCTTTTAGTAAAACTTTGACCAAAATTCTCATGAAGGTAGTCAATGATACGGTCAAGGATTGGCACACACACATTCCTTTTGCTTTATGGGCTTACCATACTAGAATTCAAAACCTGATGGGTGTTAAACCTTTTTCACTGGTATATGGGATGGAGGCTATTTTGCCTCTTGAGGTCTAGATTCCTTCTCTTCACATTTCTCTACATGACATACTTATTAATGATGAATTTCAATAAAAATGTTTGGCCCAACTTGAATTGCTTGATGAATGTCATCTCATAGCCCTCAATCACCTCCAAATCTATCAAGAGCATATCAAATGTGCTTATAAAAAAAACCTCAAAGAGTGAGATTTAAATATAAGAGATCTTGTCTTAAAATAAAATCAACATGTGACAAACATGGAGAAAAGAAAATAGGGTATATTTTCTCCTAAATGGCTTAGACCTTATATCATAACCCATAAGTATGGTTCAGGAACTTATCACTTGTCTTCTCTTAAAGGAAGGCCAAACCCTGAGCCTTTAAATGACTTACACCTATGACCATTCTTTTTTTAAACCAATGTCACTTTACTTCATGTTTAACTTGAGCTCATCCCTTGAGCATCCCTATTACATTCATTGATCTTATTCTTCACCCTTACTGCTATACACTTAGATTACTTACATAGTGGTATGGTTTTATCCTCATAGTGGGAAACTCATAAGTCTCTATAGTCTTGTCCATGACTAAAAGTAAAAAAATGGGATATTTGAAAAAGTTCTAAAATCTTAGGTCATGTTTTTCAATGTAGACTACTCCCTTGAAGGATAGCTATGTAACTTCCCTTTGCTCTTATCAATAGACTGTTCCCTCGAAGGATAGCTATTTAAAATTGAAACAAATGCTTAGACCATTCCCTTAAAGGATGGCTAAGCAAAAAACAAAATTCAAATGGAAAACTAAATGCAAAGGGCTCCTCACCTCTTTACATGATCTTAACCTATACAAAATCCCATTTTAGGCTTCCCACATTGATCAGCTTACACAAAAAAAAATCTTTAAGTCATGGACTTACCTATATTAGCTCTTGGGTCACCCATAAAAGGGACATATCATTTCTACTTGGTAGGTTATGATATCTAAACATTTTCCCTCATTCTCCCCTTTTTTCCCCTCATAATCTTTCAAGGGACTATGTCTCACTTAACATGAGGTAAACATGACGCTTCTATAACAAACATAATGGTTTAAAGATATAAGGCATGAAAAAGGCTCATTTTCTTGACACTATTTATGTTCTAAATTATGGTCTTTGTCAATGAATGAGCATTCTACCTTTTTATTTTTCCATCCTCATCACATGTCAATATCTCTATTTGAGATGAAGAAACAATGTCATACCAACATTAACCTAATCAACCTATTTATTTTATGCATACACCATCACACATATGGAAAAATGCTAAAATAAATTAACCCACTTAATCTACTCATTTTAAGCATTCACCATCACAAATATGGAAAAATGATAAGATGAAACTAACCAATCAACTACGCATATACCATCCCATAAATGGGAAAAGCTAGTCTAACATCAAATAACATGTTCAAAATTAATATCCAAATTAACATAGCAATAAATTAACATCATCCATATCAACATTATAATTATAAGTAATACATCTCAAATAAACACATGGAAATGAATAAACATATCATATATAAATATGTGATCAAATACATGTTTATCATCTACATCATCAAAACATCATAAATCTCTCTCAAAATGTACATCTCACATCTTTGGCTCATAGGATGGTATACATGTAACATATATAAACAAAAATTGAGAAACATTGATACTCAAGGTCCTTGAGGCTCTCCCTAAGGTTGTGAGGATATAGTATCATCACCACTCTCTATCCATCTATATTGACATGAACTAGAATCCATCACATTTGACATCAACCTATCCTAATTTGTAAACTCTGAATATCATTACATCTATGAGAAATCTCTAATCACCCTCTCATAGTAATCAATCTCATATAGGGTAGTCAAATACCTCACCATCAATATAGTTTGTGGAGGACTCATGGTGTGTGATGATAGCCCAGCTTGTCTTGGTCCCTATGGTGGTGGTGGTGGAAGAGGAGGAGTGGCCTGGTCTTCTACCCTCAAAATATCTCTCTACTATCATTGCAGTCACTTAACCCTATAAAATGACCACTTGGCCTTATAATTCTATAACCTGACCCTAAAAAGTCCTAATATATCCCTATAACATCACCACCTACCCCTATAAGGATAAAACCTCTACTAAGCTATCTCTCAAGCCTACACCATTTCATCTCAAGTTTGTACTACTATATTACATGCTTGTAGAGCTACATCTCTCTCCCTGACTAATCCTGGTAAGTCTATTGGTGGCCTCCTAACCTTCATCACTAGATGCAACCCTACCCACCAAGTTGTATAGGAAATTGTACACCCTAGGTCCCTAACACCTAAACCTACTAGTAGCTCCTCAAAATCTAGCCCATCAGTCTCCTGGATCAATGCTAAAGGTGCCTTTATGTCATCCCTATTATATCAAGGGAAGGCAATTGGAATATCCTATAATAGCCCAATCTATATCCTAACCTATGCCACAAGTACCATCTCTAGGTCACTGGTCCATCTCCTTCTAACCCTTAATGATATCTAAATCCTAATAAGCTACTCTACCTACCCTCTAAAAAATAGATATGTCAGATACGGTCTCCACATGATATCTGTTGGGATCAGGCCCTCGATCATGTGCCTATAGTAGGTGATGTCTCACATGATGCCATCTACTTAAGTCTATGATATCCCATCCTTCCATCATCTAAATATAACCTTGAACTATGATAGTGGTAGGTAACCCTAATGGTTGTGTCACCATGATGTATTCATATGCCCAATAGTAAAAGAGATGGTCGACACAAACTGTATCACCGATGTAGCCTCAAACCCCATAGATCTTTGTATAACTATGCCAAAAATACTAGACCCCAAGCAAAAATGTTCCACTACTCAATCATCTACATAAGCACAATTGTCAAAGAAATTAGAAATCTCCCTTTATCCACATTAGTTAATGCATAAACCATGATCATGATTATCATCAAGATATTAAGATGATGTTGTTCCTCATTATCCATGTAGAGTGGCTCATATGTAAAACTCGTAGAGTGGTAAGTCACCTCACTAACATGATCACCATATAAATTGACCATGTGTATATCATGCTCCTCTCTTAAGCATGCAAAAAGCTCCTCACCCTAGAGTGGTAGCCATAGAACTCTATAGACATCCTCCTATGTCATTATCAACTCTATTATTAGTAGATGGAAGGTATTGGTGGTATTATCCCAACTCTCAATCAAAGTTATCATCAATGACACATCTTGTGTAACATGACAGTATCATCACACTCCTAAAATGATGGCTGCCATATGATCTCACTCATCTAGAGTAACATATCTCCTCATGTATGTCAATAACCTTGGTAGATGATCTCTTAGTGTAAGCTCTATCCTCACCTATATCCATACATAAATGAATTAGGTCACATCCCTTTTAATCTACTCCCTCACCACCTTTTTCCCTTCTCATTAAGAGAACTACATTGCTTTGAGGCCCTACACTTGGCTATGTAGGTAGCACTCAGTTGACATGGGGTCTTCTAAGGTTAGCTCAGCCATATAGCCACCTTAATAACTACCCTAGACTTCATTACCTCTCTCTCTCTACCATATGTCTACCGACTCATTCCAAATATAGACCTATATTCTTGACTCTTGACACTATGACCTAACTTTTAAGGCCTTGATCTCTCAACTATCTTATTTTACCTTTTTCCTTAAAACAAACCTTTTTAGATATTTTTCCTAGGTTCTGAGAGAACTACATTGGCATGAGGCCCTAAACTAGGCTATGTAGGGAACACTCAAATGAAAAGGGGTCTTTTGAGGCTAGTTTAACCATTAAGCTAGTTAACTACTTCCACTAGAGATCAAAACCTCACTCTTTCTCTTTTTTAATACTTTTCCAAAGTAGCCAACATTAGCATTAATTCCAACATCAATGCTTTATCAGCCTATGTAATGACTAACATCAGTATTACACTATCAACCTTAGTGTTATGTCAACTGACATAGATCAACCTCAGTATTGTGTCAACTGACATTAGTTGATCTCACTGATGTTGGTGACTGGTTCAGCCTTAGGTCAGAATAACCCAAACCCAACCTATCCATTTCCCCTAAAAAACTACCCCTAAATCCCCCTAACTTATCCTGCACCTACCCTAACCTATTTTCTATCCCCCCAATCCTATTTTATAAAAATACACCTCTCATTTAACCTAAAACTTGCAAAAGCAAAATCAAAGTAGTTTGGGATCTTACCTTATCTCATCGTCTCGTCCTAGCTGGCACTACCAGCTCTTATGGTTGTGTACCTCTCACTGGGTCCCCTCCTTGCACTACCATCTCAAATCACTCTCAAAGCCCTATTTCTTCTCTCTAATGACAAAGTTGTAAATGACTTTGGTCAGCTTCTAAACCCCCTTTTGTTAGGTTTGGTTGACTATCAATGTTAGCAATCTTGACCTAACCTATTGATATCGATGCTTACACTTACTGACATCAGCAACATTACCTTAAATGTGCTAACATCAACACTTTATCTTACAAATATCAGCACATATCACTAATGTTATCACCTTTCCAATCATGTTTTCCAACACAAAAACACCTAAATTTGCACAACCTTACCCATACATTGGGGCAATTGGATATCACATATATCTCCCCCAACCATGACAAAATGACATTGAAGATCACTCAAATATTCACCCTCAATGACTGTGCTTGGAGATCATGAATATTTCCTCGATCATTGACCATTTTACACTAGGTGTGCATTACTTGTCCTGACTGCTTAGGATATTCCACTATAGTTGGCTATTATGCACATGTATGTATTTTAGGTGTTGTAGATGGCAACCAAGCCCATCCTATCACTTTTAACCCTTTTGTGTTTCCTAGGGGCACTTCCTACCTAGGACACATTGACCATTAGAGCTACAACTTTGATTAATTTGACATGTCAGTTATCACTTACAAGCTATACTTTGGTTACTTATATATGAGTCCTTAACCTTGCATGTTTTTAACATTATCAACTATATCATGTTGTACTAAGTAATGCTTAATTCTCCACCAGTCACCCAATTACTTTTCTATCAAACTAGTACCTAATTCTATTTTCTCCTCTATTAATTGCCATTTTGAAGTGGAATACCTCATCTAATACTTGGAGCATCTAACTCCTATTTTTTGTCTTACAACATGTCAATACAAATTACAAGACAAAAAGAGGCAAATGTAGACACCAAAATTATGTCACACACATGTGCATAACTCCCTATGTCAAAACCCCCCTAAGCCCATTGTTATAAAAATAATTAATCTCCCTAACCCATACTTGTACCCCTCACACATTTAATTAATTTAAAATACTTAATCAAGTTAATTAAAAACACCTATTGCCACCTTATCTAGCCACCTTGCCATATGACTAATTCTCCCTTGATGAGTCACCTCAAGACTTGGTACCCTCATCCTAGCTACTCAAGACTTATTCCCACTCCCAAACTAAATTCCTAAATAACTACTTCCTTCCTAACCTTTAATTTTTACCATTTTATAATGGGTGTCACACTTGGCACACACAATAAAAAATAGGCCAAAAATAGAAAGGCATACCTATTCTAGGGCCATCGACATCAGTCAACGCATGGCCAACATATGTGGGATACCTATCAACATTGGTAGGATTGTCAACATCAAAAATATAAACCAAACTCTAACCTATTGTTCAAGTCAACAAAAATTAAGAAAATCAATTCTTACTCTTGTTCAGGCACTCAACATTCTATTTTTTGATATCCAGGCTTACAATCACTCTATGTAAGTTAATCACCATCAATAACTAAGATCTTGAGGACCAATAGCATCTACTTATTCTCTCTATTTAGGCATCAAGTTTAGATTCCTAGATAGAAACAATCAACCTAGCACTTATTGTTCAGCAACCACCATAGTTAAGCATATCATTGATATTATAGGTCATTTAAATATTAATTCTTATATTTCTTTATATCTACCCTACACTACTTTATGAAATTTTGACCATACCCCCATGAGGGAGTTACAAAGCTTCCTTTCTTATTTCCCCTTACTTGCATACCAAACCTCTTACTAGACTGAACCAAGCCATAAGCTCCCTCTCTTAACTCTCTCAACCTCTCTAACCTGATCCAAACCATTTCCTGGAGCCAAAAAAGCCTTTTGAAACCTCCCAGATAATTATTTCCCCTACTGACCTTGATAGCCTAACCAACATCGATCACCTCACTACCAACCTCAAAAACCTAACTGATATCAATTTCACTCCTACTGATGTTAGTGACTGTCAATTTCTTAATCTCTTCAAAACCTACCTAGATAACTTCTAAAACATCAATAAAGCACCTCACCTACACCATGTCACTCTCTACTATATATAAGTTGTTAAAAATGGAAATTTTATCTCTCTTTCATTCTCTGTTTACCTCTCTCTTAGTTATTTATTATTTTTTTTCCTTTCAAAAGTGGATTGTCATCTCTAGGGAAGTTTCACACTTCCTAGAACAAGTGTGTAGCTTGGTAGCCCACTCATTTATCTACTAATAAACATCTTATGGTAGTGCTTTCTTATATGTAGGTAGTCTTCCCCAGCCAAAGAGGAGTGCTCATAATGTCTGTGTGTAAACCAACTCTAGGTTCATTCTAATCACTTATCCCCATCCTTTTCTCAGTTTTCCTTTAGACTTAAAATAGACAAAATTTAGTGAAACACTAACATTCATTTTGCTATCTACAAAAACCCTCTTCCTCACCACCAAGATAACATCAAATCTACTCCTATTAACAATGTTAAAATTATTATATAGCTTACTACTAATGATGAAAATGTTGTTAATAAGACTAAAATGATAATATTAGTTGGTTTTATTGACTCAAATCCAACACATATGCATCACACCTCTCAACCATTCCATGTTATTCATGATACTTACCCATCCCATCTAATGGAATTGGGTAAAGAGGAACTTATACCCATTCAAAAACCACTCTCAACAACTCAACCTGATTATACCTATAATGTTATTTCTACTCTTCCCCCATCATCCACACAATAAAACAACATACCCCAAACTTCAATAGTATTTATTTTATCCAAACACAAGAAATACTTAAACCAACCACTACATTACCTAAAGTAACTCAACCGATTTTTAATCAACCTAAACCAGCTATTCCCTATGAACACAAGTTTAATTTTACTTCCAACCCTCCTTCCTAGGATATTTTAAAACACTATTCACATATATCTAATGATCCTCCCATGACTTATGATGAACGGGGTCTCATTACATAACTTTCTCATCTCCCATATCAAATAATTTTATTATAATTGATGAGAACTTCTTCTCAGCATTGAAATTATCTAATACAATTATTTTTTGAAATGAACATCCCTCATCCTCCTCTTGTAGGACATAAAACTACCTTATTTAGATCCAAATATAGTATACTTTAATAATGTAAAGAGATATCCATACATGTTGATGAAAAATGGAAACTTATCTCTCAATTAAGTTTCCTATTACTTCCATGATTCCTGATGAGGTACTACTTTGTGTGAATGATCTTTCTTTATTCATTAGAATCCAAATTGGTGATATCCAAGTTAAGCATGCCTTAATTGAAGAAGGTTTAGGCATATGTGTTTCCTCTTTTGACTTAAATAAGATACTTGGATATTTTGAATGCAACCTTAAATCTACATGTAGTACATGTCAAGAATATGACATAATACAAATGCCTCCTTTAGGTTGTGTTTGTCTTCACATTAACTTTATTTATATCACTATCTATGTGAAATTTATGATCTTTAACTTTCCAATTTATTACAACATCTTACTTGATCAATATTGGAGTCATTGTATGAGAGCAGTCACCTCATATACATTCTAATGCATCAAATTCCCTTATAATGGAGCTATCTACATTATTTAAGTAGACCCAAAACCTTAGAATTTATTACAATTCTAAGAATGTGGTGTCTTTAAAATATCCACCCTTGAACCCCTGCCTAGTATCCCATTTTGTCAATCCCAACTCTTTAATTATCTAGTCAAATCCTCTCAAGGTTATAAAGGTCACCCTAAATTAATTGGGAACATTCCACCCAACCTTTTAGTCTCTGATGATGATGGTTTAGATGAGATAAGCCTCAAGATCAAAATCTCTAATATTTCCCAACTTATTCCTTATTTGTAATTTATATCCCATCATCCACATTGACATACTTGTTATCTTAACCCAAAATTAGACATTATATCCATCATGTTTCCTTTGATGCCAAAGTCTTTCCTACATATACCATTGACTTGCATATACCTAACTATGATCATGGTTATCATTTAGATGACCCATTTTTAGCTAGATTAATCTAAGATAGAAATGTTAAATTTATCCTATATTACTCTTCTTTATTTTAGTATTTTCATTTGTCTTTTAGCATACCTTTCTTTATAGTACCTAATACTAGTCTTTATACTATTTGTCACATAGTAGAGATGAAAAAATCATGTGGTACACCTCTAGTCATAACACATCCACAAATAAGTATGCTCATCGATCATGCCATGATAGGACCTTATTTATTTAATATATATAATGACCCTTATATTTTTCTTCCTCTAGAGATAGTAGCCATTGTACTTTAACCTAATATTTAGCTAACATTACCTACATATGAGACTAGTCTAGTTTTTGCTCTAGCCCCACCTTTTCATGGTTATGGCATTCTTACCTTACCAAATCTTGATTCCATGCCCTAATAATGGGTAGATCATCCTTATTTTGATATCCAAAAAGTTATTGGTCATTGGACCAAATATTTCTAGTTATATCAATTTTTCAAGGCTTCTCTTTCCACCCCTTCAGCTAGTAGACCCCCATAATCTACTAATAGACATATTTGTTACTTTTATAGGATAAATGACATTTATTTCATAAATTTAAAAATTATTAGGTAGTACATTGACACATTGAACCCAACCTTTTCTCAACCCAAAGATAAGGCTATACCACCTCCTAAGATATTACTAGATTATATCCTTAAATTTGGGGAAGTATACTATCTTTAGCACCAATATGGTACACGTCATAACTATTGTTTCAAAGTTATCAAACATAATCTTCATGACTTCCAATGTTTGACACCCACACCATCCATTCATACTTCTATAGGATTCCCATGCAATAAGGATCCTCTTTCTTGGAAGGATGCACCTCTTTCTCATGCCATAAATAATATTCCCATCAAGACATCCATTTGTTTCCTTGATTATGTTATGTATAAGATACCACATGGGCATTAATATTCATTAGCTACACCTACCTTTTCAATTGAAATGATATAGAAGGAAGTCTTTTCAAAAATTTGTATGAAGATTGATGAGACTCTAGCTAGCGTCATAATTTAACCTCAGAAAGATGTTTTGGATGGTATGGATAATATTTATGGTCAAATATACCATTAGTTATGAAAATGACATGTTATTTCATGTTTTTATATGTTATGATTTGGATTTAATTTGTTATTCATTTTTATATCTCTTATACACTTGACTATGTGTCAAATTTGATTTCACTTATCTATTTTACATGGATCATTATATTATACTTTATGTGTTTTGTATGGTTTCATTTAGTTTTCACCTTTTCTTATGGATATTTATCATTATTTTCATGAATGAAAACTTATGATTATGATTTCACTTCTTTTATGGATTCCTCTATTTTCTTTTACAATGATTTTTTATTGTCTTATTTTTCAAAACTAAAATAATAATTATTATGACTTGGTTATACAACCTTGATTCCCTTAGTATATTATCTCTACCATATGATTGGTTAGTAAACAAGAATTCTAATTTTGCTACTACCATATATTTATCTATTTTGGATTTACATTTCTTCTCTTACCCCGTATTCACATACTAAGAATACATATGATTGAAACTTGAGATTACATACTAGTTCATAAGTAAGCCTAAGTGTTTAATAAATCATATATATGGTTAATTAGTCTCCTTTAAAAAAAATTATAAATCTCATTTGTGTGTATCAATTTTATAACTCATGTCAATTATTCCAAATATTTATGAAGGAGGAATCATAAAATCCATAAAATGTTAAAAGTTAAATAATTTAAACAAAAGGCAATTATTCAAAAGGAAACATAAAAATTTAAAAGTCTAATCACACCAAAATATATGATGATATCACATCACATATTTCTAATCAAATATCAAATTTCATATTTTTCCTCATTATATAACCAAGGTCCATTGGGATATGGTAGGCTAGTAGATTGACATAGGAGAACAAATAAATTTATAAGTGTTACCTACTTTCTCACACAAGTACCTAATATTCACAGTAGATCAATGAATTTGTAAGAGGTCATAAATAATAGGGAACATGTTATGGTAGGGTAGGTATATTTTTATTTTATTATTCATATAATCGTTATGAAATCTCACCTATTGTCCTATATAACTTTTCACTTATTGTAAGTAGGTATCCTTTATATTTTTATAGTCACTAGACTCTTAGTGTCTTTATTTTGTACCTAGTATGCCTCATGTTTCCTAAGGTCTTGTAAAATATTCCTATGTTATGATTTTTACATTCCCTCTTTCATGATAACAATCTTAATATTACCCTTAAGAAATATTATTTTGTTAACTGATCATTTCCCTTATGGTTTCCCTTTGTGAGTTGCAGTGTAAGACCATGGATAAGACTAGACTCTCCTCATAAATTACCATAATAAAACATTTCCTTATTTTTACCCTTATTACAATTCACGTCATTGGTGTTCCCTTTGTGAGTTATATTATAAGACCTTCGATAGGACTAGGCCCTCTTCATAAAATATTTGAATGCCTAGTTTATATTATAACCAAGTCATAAAAAAATTACATGCTTTAAATTTGAGATAATGTGTGTTACATTATGATTTACATGTCATTGACATACTTTCCATCTTTAATTAGTATGTTTTATTCTTAATTCATAATCACTTCACTTTTCTCTTCTTATCTTTAGATTTCATGTATGTTTACAACCATTTTATTAAATTTCTCATACTTCCTAGCTTGATTTAGAATGATTTATTTGATTTACACTTACATTTTCTTTTTATTTTCATTCTTCCCATATTGATTTAGTATGATTGATTTAATTTATTGTTTATTTGTTTTTATACCATTATGTGTCATGCGTCTTCTATTTTATTACAAATTTTCATACTTCCCATCATGATATAGTATGAATTTTATTTTGTTTTAATTTGGTGGAAATTTTTCTATGGTTTGAAAACATTTGTTACCCTTTTACTTTACCATTTTGGTTTGATATATTTATTCATATTTGTTTTTATCCATTTTCCATCATGATATAGTGTGTATTGCATTTTTTTTGGTTATTTATATTGTTCCAAATCATTTTTAATTTTTTTTTAAATAATGCATGTGTATCACATAATACTAGAAAAAACATACATCACATATTTTCCATAGCATATACAACAAAATCAAAATACATGTGTTAGAAAGGAAATGTATCCATACATCCATCCATATAAATTATAGATCATAGATCAATGAAATGTATATATACATATATATATATACACACACACCATGAATTAAATATAATACAAGTAAAAAATACAATAGCTACATCTCTAAGGCTATGATCCATCATTCCTATCTTATGTCCTAGTCACACTACCCATGGATGCTTGTGAATAAACCCTTTGAATGGTGAGCTATAAAAAGGTAGTCTATGATCTCAAACTAGCAACCTAACCCTATATGTCAACTAGTCAGGATTGTACCTATCTTAACTATATATTAGTCTCCATGTGAGTAACTCTCTCATATGCAAAAGCCTACTAGGCTTGAGCCTCTCTAGCTCTTACCCCTTGTATGTGGTTTTGAACCATCACCTTATGACTATAAATATCAAACAACCTCTCCCTCTAGTCCAAACTAGATAGCATGAACTAGGGTATATGGTACCACAAGATTAACCAAAGTGGAAGGTTTATAATGAGAAACAACCCATATAAAATATCATGATGCACAACCATAATTAGGGCTCTCCATTTGATCTCCTTAGTAGTAATATCTATAAAAATAGAAATTAAATATACTTTAGATCTCATGTATATATATCTAAAATAATATATCTATCATAAACAATGATGAAACTAGTGATATATATATATATATATAAACTTAAAATATTTCTCACTAGTGTCAGTATCATCAACCATGGTCTCCCCATCTGCTTGTTCACTGAGTACCACCTTCGTTGATTATCTATGCACAAGTGTAAAACCAAGAGTCACCACCTAAGTTCAGCATGGCCCCTTATTTAGTGGCCTCTCTATAAACCAACTATGTCTTGTAACTATTATAGGATCCCATTTTATAGCTACCAGTACTTGTGTCTCCTCTCATTGACAATGTTTCTGTCTGTGATGAGCTCACAATGGTTGATGTCACCTCTACTATGGTCCTTGATATACTCCCACATATATTTTATCCACATCCATATCATCATCTCCTCTAAGAATCACTACCTCCTACTTTCATGCTAAATTGATCCATGGTTTCCCTCACTAAGGCCTAATCATAAGTATCTTGATTAACACCCATGTACCTCTTATCCCTCTCAGCTCTCTATCATGTTGTGTCCAATAAGTAGGCACTAATAGAGTGGTTAATATAAATTTTATCCCTAAATATTTATACATATGATCCATTATAGGTATCTCTACCCATGATTTATAGTGGCATGTGATCTTCCAACACACTAAACCAATAAAAACAATCACCTAACTCAAATATATGGAAAAATGTGAGTGTAAGGTTACCACACTATCTGCTCTCATTTAATAGTCTATAAATATATAACATGAGGTATGTCATGTGATATATGGTCCTAACTCCATTATACAACCCAAGATAACCTATCACTAACCACATGGGGAAAAACCCAATCGGCCAATACATATGGAATCTCTTGTAGATCTATGAACTTTGTACAATGATGGGGCCCATCATCTTCTACCCCTAGCTTATCATCCCATCCATATCATGTATGAGATGGGACTTAATGATAGAACCAAGATCATATAATTCAATTTGATCCATGATGGATTGACACAAGGCTATTTTGTATAATGATACCTGACCATCTAACTTGTGACACAACACTTGTGTTATCACAAACCCTATCAAAACCTTCTAGATATATATAATATCCATAATATAGAAATAAAATAAGACAACACATAAACCATGATATATACCATTTGATCTTGTTACCCACTAAGATAGGCTCATCTCTTATCCTCTAACTCTGGTGTATCACATATCACCAATGTCCAAATAATAAGAAGTCTAAGTAATGCATGGATATCTTATAAGTTGATAACCACATCTATAATTTCCCCCTCCACCTCCCATAAAAAAGTGTTTGTAAATTTTTCTCATGCTCCTAAGAACATGACAATGATATCAACACTCAGTAGGATGCATATCATCTCCATGATGCATCCAAAACCCAAGGAAACCATCCCATCTTTATCCACATCTAATAAACAAACTAATAAATTTGGTAACTAGGATACATCCATTAGACATAAAAATCTATCACCTCTTCAAAACATCAAAAAATAGAGAATTTATTAAATCTTGATGTCATAATAATAAAATACATTCTTAAATATTATCAAAAAATTAACTACATCAAATTTTTTGTATTATTTTAGCCTTTTCCTACACAATCAACATATTAATACTAAATCAACCTTGTCACATTTTTTCCATACTACATCAACCTTATATTACATATTTGGCCCATTCCTATAGAGGTAATCAACCTACTTGATACTAAATCCACCATTTTAATTTTTTAGCATACTACATCACCCTCTACAATGTAGTCAACCTTATTCAACAAACTATATCAGCCATAAAGTATGAACTATATTATCCAAAACATATTATGTCAGCCATTTCTTAGTTTCTAATTGGATCAACCCATCATTACATAGTTGGACACCTCTAGAAATACTACATCGACCCACTGATATGTAGTCATCCCCATGTATTTTTATTTCCTTATAAACTAGGTCAACATGGCTAACTTTGTTACTAGTCTATGGTGACTTTTTGACCATTTATCATGAATGCCTTAGGTATTTATTAGTTTTATGTTTTCATACCCAATATCCCATTCTATCCCTAGTCTAATTAAAAAATTCCTAGCATCATTTTCAATGTTTACAATTTTACTAAGATCTATTTTTATATATCTATCTTAAATTTAATTAAAATTACTCAAAAAATTGAAATTAATGATTCACTTACCTGCACTACTCCCATTATGGTTTTTAGGCATCCTCCATGTTGTATTTGTCATCTCCTCACCATGGTTGTTCACTAAGCTCAAATTAGGTCTCTCAAAGCAATATTTTTTTATAATAGTAAAATAAAAAATGAATTAATTTTCATCTTATTTATATTTACTATTCAAAATTATTTACCTGTCAAAAAATTAAAATCATATTCTATTTTTTTACCATAACTTTGTTTCTACTAGCTCTTTTTTTTAACCACAAGATGTTGTAGAAGCTTGACATTATAGATAATTTTTTCACACATTACAGGTATATTTTGAAAAAAACATTTTTTTAATAATTTTTATGTGTTTGCCTAATGTTCTATACATTAGACACATTCACATTTATTCAATTCCTTCCTCTTCTATAACACTAAGGTAAGTAAAGGTATGTATTTTTTAATTTTTCCCTTTCATTTATCTTATTTGCTTCTTACTACAATTTATTTATCTCAATGTTATGTTTTTTCCTAAAGGACCATCCCTTGTTCCACCTACATGACATGTGATGAGATTTAATTGGGAAATATGTATATACATAACTTTTTCAAATTTTATTAATTATTGATGATTTTTCTTTTGAAAGAACTTATCGAGTCTCAATATCTCTGAGCCATGCCTTAAAGGGTACATTAGGAAAGGGATGGGCAGACCATTGGTGCTTCACAAGATTTTTTTCCCATATAACATCACTTGAAATCAACATAAACATATCCTATACACTTACCTAAGCTTTGACACCTCATTTACACACTAATCCAGTAAATTCACTACCTTAAATATCTGCTAGCTAAGCCAAAAACTCTTTTTGACATATATTGAACAAAGTTATCCTAGGCCAAGGCTATACCTATAATGTGTTAACATTTTATAGGTCTAGGTTGACCTCATCCAACCTATTCTAGGACCTAAATTACTTTTATTAACAATACAGGGTCGATTGGGTTCTCTCTATCAGCTAAAATTTTATAAGGGTTTAGGATTAGATCCATCTATATATACACATCCTTTTCATCACTTCAAAGATAGATAATAAGAAGAACATATTTATTTATTCATATACTTATCTACCATTCTACTTGAGGAACATTACATAGGGCTTCAACACTACACTTGGAGATACAAATATTATCTTGTGGAGATGTTTTTTAGATGTATAGGATAAGTTATGTATCTTTGATTTGACCTATCTTTGTTATCCTCACATACCAAAACAACCTCTTTCAAAGTACCTTGGATAATAGAGAGATTGAGGCTCGATAGGTTCATATTCAAATGTAAGTATTACTAAATCTTTTTTATCCTTGCTAACGTAGATATATTTGAATTTATTAGCTTATATGCTTCTCTATCCATGCATTGGGATTTAGTGTACATTAACTTAAGTATAAATATACTATGCATGTTTACTTTTATGTTTATTACCCCTATTTTATGCCACAACATTTGGTGAGCACTAGATTAGATTTTAATTTAATTTGTATTTAATTTGTGAATAATAAAACATAGGACCTAGCTAGGGTTATTGTATGGTGTTGTTTGACAAGAGGATTTATAACCCTCTCTAGTGATAATATTGTGGTAAGGGACCCCTTGGTTAGGTCTAGTAGATCCATCTTGGTCATGATATTGATTATTTAAATGTATCAACAAGTGAAAGGATAAGTGTGATTTATATTATCCAAGATAGGATTGATTTTTATACTAGATCCACTTTCCCTTTTATATAGGTAGCACCATTTTTTATCCATAAATCACCAAAGGTATAGTTCTCTAATTATCACTTCAACTTTGACAACATTTATTGTTAGGGTTTCCATGCTATTGAATGGTAGTGAAAACACACATCTTAGTGGGCTTAGAGGTTTATGTCATGGAATAAAATTTATTTTACATGTTTAGATGTGTTTAAAGTGATGGAATTTCACCTGTAGGTCTTAGAGGCATAAATGTCAATTAGAGGACAAGAACTTGTCTCTTCACTATTAAAAAGTTGCTTTTTAGGACCTATTACTACAACTTGTGCCACAAATTAGTTTTGAAGGTTACATTGACATGATCTAAGTTTTAATTATATGGATTCAACCTATACTAGAATATTTTTTCATTTCATTCCAAGGACTTATAGTTTACTATTTATACATTCCTAAAGACATGCTAAAAATTTACATTTTCCTTGTATTGGGAAGCATGTTCTTGAGGCCAAAATGGGTGATAGGTATCTCAACCAAACATGATCATAGGATAATAACCTGGTCCTAAAATGTTACTCAACACCTTGTAAATTTTGGTATCACTATTTTTGATCCATTAATCACTAGATGTGGAGTTATCTAAATGTCTCTTCAACTTTGACAACATTTATTGTAAGTGTTTCCACATTCTCAAACAATAGTGAAAACATGCATCTAGGTGGGTTTAGAGGTTGAGGTCATGGTAACACATGTAATTTTCTTGTTCATATGTGTTTAAAGTGATGTAATTTCACTATTATTTCCTAGAGATGGAAATGTAAGTTCAAAGATAAGAATTTGTCTCTTCATTAGAAAATAATTGTATTTCAAGACTTGTTACTATAAATTATGCCATAAATTTCTCCTAAAGGTTAAATATATGTGATTTGGTGTGAAATTATATGGATTAAACACTCACATGAGGTTTTTTTTTATTCATGTAAAATAATTATAGTTTCTATTTTATGCATTCCTGAAGTTAGGCTAAAAATTTGCATTTTTCTTATATTGAAAAGGGCATTCTTGAGGCTAGAATGAGTGGTGGGTCTCTTGACCAGGTGTGATTAGAGGCCAAAATCATAGTCCTATAAATTATTTTCCATCTCAAATATGTTGGTAGTCCATTTTTTATCCATAAAGCACTGAAGGTGGAGTTGTCAAACTACTACTTTAACTTTGACAACATTTGTTGTTAGTGTTTAAACGCTCTTGAACAATAGTGAAAACATGCATCTATGTGGGTTTTAAGATATAATTGATGTTATAATGTGTAATTTACATATATATACATTTTTATGGTGGTATGCTTTCACTTTGAGGTCTCAGAGGTAGAAATGTCAGTTGGAGGATAAGAACTTATCTCCACTATAAAAAGTTACATTTCAGGTTCATTACTATAACGTTTACCATAGATTGGTCCTAAATATTATATAAACATGATATAAGATGTAATTAGATGGATTAAACATACATGTGATGGTTTTTTTTGTTACAATGAATTACATTTTTCATTTTATGCATGACTGAAGTTAGGCTTAAAAACTACATTTTTTTATATTGAGAAAGGCATTCTTAAGGGTAGAATTAGTGGTGGGTCTCTCAAATGAGAGTGATAATAGGAAAAAATGGTATTTTATGTTATATAACACCCCATATGTGTTTTTAGTGCTATTTTATAGCAATAAAGAGCCATAGGTGGAGTTATCCAACTTTCCTTTTAACTTTGAAAACATTTATTGTTAGTGTTTCCACGCTCCTAAATAGTAGTGAAAACATGCATTTAGGTGGGTTTTGAGGTTGAATTCAATGGATAAAATGTAATTTTACTATATAAACATGTTAAAATTAATTAAATTTCACTTGGAGGTCCCAAGGGTATAAATGTTAGTTAGAGGATAAGAACTTGTCTCTTCGTTTTAAAAACATTGCATTTCAAGACTCATTACTATAACTTATGCCATGGATTGGTCTTGATGTTTCCATTTACATGATATATGTTTAAATTATATGTATTAAAAATTTAAAATAGGTTTATTTTGGTTTGTAACAATGAATTATGATTTCCATTTTACGTATGCCTAAAGAAAGTCTAAAAGACTACATTTTTATTTTATTGGGAAGGGCATTCTTGAGGTTGGAATGGGTGGTATAACTCTCAACCAAGAATGATTTAATTCCAAAAACATATTATTTTATGTTATAAACCATAAAAATTATTTACATTTTCCATTTTATGCATGCCTGAAGATAAGCTAAAACACTACATTTTTCTTGTATTGGGAAGGGCATTCTTAAGGCCAAAATGAGTGGTGGGTCTCTTGATCAAGAATAATTATATTGAAATAACCTATTCCTATTTATTATATACCAATATACATATTTTTATATTTCCATTTTATATCCATGAATCACTAGATATGGAGTTATCCAACTACCACTTCAACTTTGACAACATTTATTGTCAATATTTCCACATTCCTGAATAGTGGAGCAGATATATGATGACAAGAGAATAAATGTCCAATAGGAGTTTAGGGGAGAGGGAGAGAAAAAAAATTATTAAGTGAAACAACACACACACATATATATATATATATATATAGTGTAAAATTATAGGTATCATGTCTCCTGAGGCTTTGGAATATTTTAGTGGTTATATATATATATATATATATATATATATATATATATATATATATATATATATAACCACTAAAATATTCCAAAGCCTCAGGAGACATGATACCTAAATTTTACACTACTTCAAAGGGCCAAAGATTAGTCTCTAAAATAAGGGTAACAACTCTATGTAGAAGGAGATAGAACAAGCACACTTCAAAATTACATGGGTGAATGAAATTTTATTTCAAGAAGAGGATAACATTTTAGTAAATTTGGATGCATCAAATAAGTAAAATGTATAAGGGCATCTGAAGAAGGTGTGCAAGAGATTAGTATTCCATTTTTTTAATTGTAATTACAATATAAATGTAGTATGCCTATAAATTTAATGAATACAAAACATGAATATCAAGTCTCAAATGATATTAAACTAGTCTATCAAGGGCATACACATTATAATAGTGATAAATGGTGTAGCCCAAATGATGTATCCCAATCATGAGAGGAATTTCATAGTAATATTTGACTCTATCTCAAAGATTATACTATTTTATCCCATATAGTTTTAATTGCAACACATATTTAAATATGCTAACTTAGTTTTAATAAATTACACTAATCAAATATTAAAGACAATCATATATAAATATGGCCATACAACCATCAAATTTTAGTTTTTAAATAATAATGTGAGCCAAATTATATGGGAAATCATGATCACCACAATATGTGTGTTTGTGTGTGTGTGTGTGTGTGTGTGTGTGTGTGTGTGTGTGTGTGTGTGTGTGTGTGTGTGTGTGTGTGTGTGTGTGTGTGTGTGTGTGTGTGTGTGTGTGTGTGTGTGTGTGTGTGTGTGTGTGTGTGTGTAAAATCCATAAATTCATAAAAAAATATGAACATAATACAACATTTATGAATTTCATATAGGCTTACAATGACAATAACCCATACATTTCCATATATGCATATAAAAAATTACGTCATTTAAAAACATAATAAAAGTCTGGGTGAATGTCATAAAAACATAAAAAGCCAAAAATGCATACATTTCCTTATAGTCATACAAATAAGTATATAATATAAGACATCATAATCATCAAATAGTCTCCCTCTCTTTGCCTTCCTCAAAGAAGACTCCCTAATATGCCTTGCTTGTAGATGATATCCCTCATATGACTTAGATTTATCCAAGGTCACACTATAGTTTCTTCTATGATATATCTCACTTGTATCTAAACATATTCAAATAAAAATATTATTGTAAAATTTACATGATTTACATGTAACCAAGTTCAAAAAAAATTAAACTAGAATATAAAAGTAATTTAAACACACACTGTAATCCTGTGGTCATGATTAATATGTATCTAACACTCAATAGGGCTAATGACAGGTCAAGGTGTATAACCATACATGTTAAATTATGATATAAAATGATAAATTTCCTTGATAATCATATGAATGGGACTATTAGATGTCATCATAAAATTATACATACATAATACATTCACATAAATTATATTTTCTCAATTATCTAGTAAAATCGTTAAAATAAAACTAATTTACAATTTAAAAAGATAATTTAGCATGTACCATGGTGAATGTTTGCATAAATGACATTATATTAGTAATTATTATATATTTATTAACTCATATAGATTGATGAGTCTCCACATTGGCCATCAATTGAATAAATAATATCACTTAGTTTTATATAAAATATTGATTATCACACATAATTTTCATTCAAAAATCACTATCACTCAAATTTTAATTTGAACATGTATGATTGTTAGTCAAGAGCACATATATATATAATTAAAAATATGTGCACATGGTATAATATTAACTCAAAATTACCTCTCAATATGTCAACATTGGCATAGTAACATCAATAAATATAGTAGTAGATGGCCTAGAAACTATCTGTGCATATGTAACATCACTTAACCCAAGAATGTAGTAGTGAACTGTGAAGATGATGTCATCATATCCTTATGCAACATAAAAAAATTTAATATATATTTTTAAATTTATGTATAAATTAATGGATAGCTTTTAAATACAAATATAACTAAAATTTAACATGTAAAATATAAAAGATACCTACATATGTGTAGCGATCGATGTGTGTGCTCCAAATATACATTCCAAAATCTCATCACTAAAATTTATATCATATAATCCCTTAGAACAACCAACATCATCATTTAAATGTGTGGTGCATATAACACCATAATATCTATAACGGTGAGGTTGGGTATGCACACTGGGTAGAGTATCTCTAATATCAGTCATAGAAAGCTTACTTATATGTTGATTATATGTGTCAATAATCTTACAAAGCACATGAATATTTTAAATATCCATTAAATCCTTCACTATAGAGGAGGGGATATCAAGCTAAAGTGTATTTTAGGTAGGGACCCTTGTGGGTCGATTAGGTACATGTCATGCACCTAGTTTATTTTATACAACCTTTCCCTCAACCATGAAACTCTGAATAATAAAAATAGATGGGAATCTCATTGAAGTCAATATTTTAATATAGTTTCCTAAAAATTATAATGTAACCTCATGGTTTTTACATGGAGGGTAATAAAAAAACATCCACCATTAGTCCAAAAATCATTATTAATCAAATTATGCTAGCATCAGTGGATCAAGAAGCATTTTATGAATAGTGGAAAGGGTACATTGGTTAATAGGTTAATGAATAAGGAACATATTAGGTCATATGATATTTTTTTGTCTTTCACCTCATATGATGACAATTTATCAGCACATTAAGCCATAAATTTATCCCTATATGATGTCCAACTATCGATTTTATTCATTATCAATTCAATTTTAAGTAATAATAACACTAGGGTATTGGAAACATAGGTAAAATGTGTATTAGTTGAAGTATGATCCCTCATTATCCTAATTATTTGTTTAATTTATATTTTGTTTTCCACTATGTGAATACAAATCCTCCTAACTTCTCAGGGATATTATGGATCTATAGGAGGGTTAAGAGGGTTAGATAGAGGGTTAGGAGGGTTAGTAATAGGTTTAAAAGGGTTAGAAGTATTAGGAGGAGAGTTAGAAAGATGTTATTTTATAGTTGAATAAAATGTTAAAAGGGTTTTAATAATAAAACAATGCAAATGAAAAAATTACTAAAATTTATTATGAATAGGTTTGGTTTTTATTACTTACCTCCCTTTCATTTAAGATCATGAATATAATAATATTATTCATCTACAGAGAACTATTAAATAGCTAAAATAATAACACAACAATATCTTAAAATATAGGATAGTGAAATAATAATAAACCCAAAATGGAGATCATGGGTAAAACCAACAAAATAAATAAATAATAAAGTCTATGGTGAATTAATCACCTTATTAAAATCTAACATTCTCCCCCTTAATTTAGCATAGCTTGAAGTGAACATGAGATAAATTATCTAAATGCCTCAAATGTGTCACGTGTAAGTGATTTGGTGAAGATGTATGCACATTGTTATTCTATCAATAAATATTAGAGCTATATGTTGTGTTTTTGTACATGTTCGCAAATGAAATGAGCTTGCACCTCAATGTGTTTTGTGTGTTTATGAAAAAATGGATTGCAAAAAAGTTTGAGAACACCCTCATTGTCATAGTATAAGATAGTAGGTGTATTTTTTGGTAGAAACATAACCATATTACTTCATATACAAATCCTCTTACAACACAATATTCTAATTCAGTACAAGATCAAGAAACAAAGTTCTATTTCTTTTTCCCCCAAGATATAGGACCAGATCCTAGAAAGAACACATATCCAAAAGTGTATTTTCTATCATAAATATTTCCTGCATGATCTAAGTCTAAATATATTTTCAAGAATAAATTATCATTATTCTTATACTCTAGACTAAATTCTATTGTAGCCTTGATATATTTTAGTATTCATTTTTCTACTTTCTAGTGAGACAGCTTTGGCTCCTGCATGAACCATGAAAGATAGATAACTAAATATCTAATGTCTGGACTAGTATATGTTAAGTAAATAAGACTCCCAATCAACTAATGATAAAGAGTTGTATTTACTTATGGTGATGGATCTATATGAGACAATTGAAGCCTTATCTCTATAGGTGTAGAAATTAGATTACTATATATCATCTTAAATTTCTCAAGCATTATCTTCACATATTTCATCTGGGACACAAATATATGGTGTTCCTTTTTCCATACTTATAATCCAAGATAATAGTGTAGAATTCCAAGATCTATCATGCCAAATGATCAGTTAAGATCTTTATTGGTTACATATATCATCTCCACTAAACTACTAGTGATGACTAGATCATTGACATTTACTATATTAATTACAATCTCTCCCCTTTGATATTTTAGGTAGAGATTTTTATCATAGGGATACCTCTAGAATCCATGCTGGATGAGATGTTCATTGATATTTATGTACCAGGCTTAAGGAGCCTGTTTAAGACCATATAAATATTTTATGAGTTTGCATACTTTTCTTCATTATCAAGTGAGATAAAACCATCTATTTGTGTCATGTAAACCTATTCTTATAGATCTCCATCGAGAAAGGGAATTTTTACATTTATTGGTGGATCTTCCATCCAAATTGTGCAACTAGAGCAAATATCATTATGATTATTTTGATCTTGGTCATAGGAACAAATATCTCCTCATAATCTATGCCTTCCTTTATTGCATAACCCTTTGCTATGAGTCATGCCTTGTGATTATCAATAATATCATCTACTTTGTATTTTGTTTTGTAGACCCATTTACAAATAATTGGTTTCTTCCCTAGTGGAAGATCTTCAAGCTTCCATGTTGTGTGTTTCATCAGTGATTGATATCCTCCATCCATGGCATCCTTCTAAGGTTTAGACTCTAGGGCTTCATAAACCATCAAGGGATCTACTAATTCTATAATTGTGCACATTAAGTCCAAATTGACCTCATAATAAGTCATGTTATGAGTCCTTAGTCCAATAATTGATGTTTTTGAAACTCTATCTAGTTTATCATCTCTTAATATACTTATATACCATTTAGGCATACATTATACTAGTCTTGTGGGTTGATCCACATTAATTGACTGATCATCCTCATCATCATTATCACTTTTAGTGTGGTTATGACATAAATTATCTAGAGGTCTGATTATTGAATCATGTGAGTTTGTGGAAGGCAAACTAGTTTTACTTTTCTCATCAAACACTACATCCTTATTAATGGAGATCTTTATTTTAGGGTCCATCAATTTTTAGGCTAATAAATCTTCATTGTACCCTAAGAAGATATAAGACATGGATCTTTTATCCAGTTTCTTTCTCTTATTTTAGGAACATGCATATAAGCCTTACATTTAAAAACTTGAAGATGAGCAATGGAAGGTTTATGACCTATCCAGGCTTCATGTGGAGTCATAATATGAAGAGTTGTATTGGGTGACCTATTCAATAAATAAATTTCTATTTTCTCTACTTTTATCCAAAATATGCATGCTAAACTTGAATCTTCAATCATGATATGCACCATTTCCATGATAGTGTAGTTTCACCATTCTTCTATGGAGTGTATGGTGGAGTCATTTGTTGATGAATGCCATGTTATTTCAAATAAGAAAAAAACTTTACTAGTGAATTTTTCCCTCCATATAAGTAGAGAGCCTTGATTTTATGACTAGATTTAGTTTCAACTATGGATTTGAACTCTTTGAAAGTATTTTAGGCTTGGTCTTTAGTCTTTAGACAATACACCCATATTTTGAATGAGTAGTCATCAATAAAGAGCATGAAATATTGAAAACCATAGTGACTGTATCTCATGGGGATACATAGATCAGTATGCACCAAATTAATCTTACTAGATGCTCTGGAGAAACTTTGACCAAAATATGATTGATGTGGTTTCCCTACTAGAAAACTAGTGCAGAGATTTGTACTTTTATTCAACTAAGGAAGTCCATAGACCATGTTCTTATTGTTGAGCACTTTGAGGTATCAAAAACTGACATAACCATATCTATGATGCCATAGATTGGTTGAGTCTAAATCCTAAGCTACAAGTGTTTGATTGTTTGATTAAACAAAATCAAGTTAGAACATATTGCCAATTCTTAAGGCTCGTGTAATAATTCTCAAACATTTTGACATATCTTTAATCAAACACATCTTTTTACCACTTTTAAAATCAAAGTCAACCTTGAGGTTGTGGTCAACTAGTTGATTGATTAGGAGAAGATTATTTGTGAGTCTTAGGACATACAAGACATCTAAGATTTTGTAATCATGTCATCCAATCGATAAGTAAATATTACCAATGCCTTAAACTCGGTAGGATGAGCCATCACCCAAAGAGACATGATTTTTGGGGTAAGTCTAATTCATGCTATAGAACCAATCTTGTCTTCCAATCATATGTCAAGTTTCACCTACGTTGACATATCGGATAGAACTTTGTGATGTTGATTTGTCATAAGACTATGTAACATATAGGAAGTCCTCATCAAAGTGGGTGTCTTATTATTCAACATTTTTACCTTGTTGATTGGATTTCTTCTTCCAATTCCATTTCTTTTATCCTTATCCTTTATGATTATTGGTGACTAGGCTTCTTGTTTCTTGAAGAGATTTGTGTAAATGGGTTATACCAACAATTCTTTAGCTCATGCCCTATTTTTCCACATATAGGGTAAACTTTTTGTTGTTTATTCCCCTATGAATGATGTTATTGGCCTTGCTTTGGTTTACAAATACTTGATATTCTTCATTCCTTTATGTTGATTAGAGGCAAGATCATGTTCTTCTGATTCTTCTTCTTCTATATGCATATACTCTTCCTATTGCAACATGTTTACTAACTTGTCAAAAGATGGTTTTTTTTATATGTTTATCAAAGTAGTCATGAATATCCTATAGGGGGTGGTATTTCTCTTAGGAAAATAAGTACAAGAGATGCATCTGACACTATGTCACCCAATCCTTGGAGTGAAGCCCTTAGAGTTGTAACACAATGTAGAAAAGATTCCACTTTTTCACTAGACTTCAATTTGAGGGAATGAAGTTGACTCTACAAATGAAGAATGGTTATTTCATTTTTGGCCTCATAGACTATCTAGAGCCTATCCCAAACATCTTTTTTTGGTGTGGCCTCATGGATATGAGGTTGTACCTCATTTGATATGCCAAACATGATTATCAACTTTTCCTTATGATTGGATTTGTTGAAATTATATTGATGATCAATGTCAGTAGCATGTCAAGTAAGAGTACCATTAATAATAGGCCAAATGCCTTCAAATTATAAATGTGTCCTGATTTTAGTTTTTTAAATGGCATAGTTATCACCATAAAGAAGCTATGAGTCTAGTAGAAACAATTTTGGACCATTTCTAGACATTATGTAGAATATGACCAAAGGTGATGGATAGGTTCCTTATCACTCTAGGTATCAAGTTCTCCCTTTCTATATACCGTTATTCCATTATACAAAGACCTTTCTTTATGCACACCCTTCCTTTATACCCATTAGTATGTGGAATAAGTTCACCCTTTCTATATACTTGATGGTACATGAAGAAAGCATAAACATACGTGAAAGAGTGTAGTACATGGTACTTAGATAGTACTAAAAAGGGTTCATTCAATCACTAGCACTTGCTTAGATGAATTTCTACATATGTGTGTGTAACATCATTATATACTTAGAAATACCACCAGTTAGGGTTTACACCCTTTAATTTAAATTAATGGGTAGATGAAGGGATGGATATGAATGCATGTACCCTTATTTTTCCTTGATTATTAAAAGGGATGATGCCCAGACATCATTGTTGTAGCTATGTTAGGCTATGGATGTAGTAACTCAAGTGTGACAACTTTACCCATAAATGTGAATTAAAGGCACTAATTGTACCAAACATTGTGATTGAGTTTGAAAACTCATGATTTGTGATTTTATTTTCTTGTAAAAAATGAAATATTACACTACTTGGCAAATAAATACAATATATGAAAACACTAATTTTGTTATTAAAATAATATCCCCTTTTGTGGTTTTTAAAAAAATTGGGCTCTTTGGCCTCTTTTCAACAAATTTTTTTATTTTACTTTGCCTTTCCCCATTTTTTTTTAAATTAATGTTTTTTGTTTTATTTTAGTACATTTCTATCTAAATTTAGCTAGTTATAACTAAAATTGTTAGAATTTCCAAATTTAGAGGGTTTGATCAAAAAAATTTGAGGGGATTTCAACCTCCCACATATCCTTTGCTAAAAAGAACTCTTACCAACTCACCTATGCATTAATACATGTATTAATAAGATGAAACTAATATTTAAAGGCTATAAATTGCTGATTTGAGGACAAAACCACTAGACTATCCAATACCAAGGGTTTGCTTGAGAGGTGGTTTTTGAAAAAATTATAGCAACGAAAATCTTTTATATGTAGTTTTGATAAATACAAAGGCAATTTTGAATTATAAGATGTGGTTTTGAAATATATTTTCTACAAATGAATGTATTTTGAAGGTGGTTTGGAGGATTTAATAGGTTAGGTACTTTAGGTAAATCCTAGAATTTATAAATTTTAGATTATAATTTATATAAAAAAATGTCAACCTCCTTTTGTAGCTTTTGTGGGTTTTTTTTTAAACACCAAGTTTTTTTTCTTTCTTTTGCTCTCAGATTAGATGGATGCCAAGCTTCAACCTTTGTTTTATTTTTTTTAATGATGATCTTTTGTTTGGTTCCACATTCTGGTTAATTGAGAAAAATCTTTTGCTTGCCATGCCTCCAATCAAATCAGAATAGACATCAAACTTGATAACGCTATTTTTTTTTTTTTTTAACTTTGGATTTTTTTAAATGTTAATCAAAATTGTGCTTTTCTACAGTACTCTCCTTTTGTGTGGTTGGTTGGAATTATTTCCAAATCCTTGACCTAGTTGGGTGCTTCCATTATTGGCTAAAATCTTGAAATGCAAATTTTTAATTACAATGCAGATCGGAAAATGGACTCAATAGTGCACAAGATCCTCTCATGGTCCTCATTCAACCTCACAGGTTCAAAAGTGAGAGCTTGATCTTCTCCTTCTATTAATGATTCAACAAGCTTCCTGATTTGAAACCAAATGAGAGCATGAATATAATAATATTATTCAACTAAATGAGAAATATTATAGAGGGCTATTAAATATCCAAAATAATAACACAATAATATCTTAAAATATAGGATTGTGCAATAATAATAAACCCAGAATGGAGTTCATGGGTAAAACTAACAAAAAAAATAAAAAATAAAGTTTATGGTGAATTAATCACCTTATTAAAATCTAACATCATTGTGACACTATTGCATAGTTGAGGTAGCGGGTGATCAAAATGTCTTTTCTTCTCCTCCAAAAATAACATGATCATAGTTTGGCATAGAAAAGGTTGAGGAAAGTGAAAAAAAGGTTAGAATGAGGATAAAATGTGTGTTTGGGTTTTATCTTTGTTTATTTAAAATAATAATAATGTGTATGTAATGCATATATGTTATGTAAAGTGTACATAATGCATACATGTTATAACACATGCATTATTTACACTCTACATAAAATGCATGCATTATAACACGTACATGTTATAATGTTATGTGGTTATGGCTCATATTTTTAAGCCTAACATGATATAACACATACACATTAGTGTAAATTTAAATGTATTTTTTCACCAACTCTTTACATATACATAAAATATAAAATAAACCTATCAAGATCTTCATCTACTATAAATTTGAATTTGGGTAAGGCAAAGTGAGGGATGTTCTTCATAGTTTCACACCTTTTAGGGTGGTGATGGGAAGTGAAAAGTGTTATGTTTATTGATATATTTTTCTCCTTTAAGGTATCCCATGATGTTCTCAACTAATCATGTATTAAAGGCCTTTTCAACCCACCTGTTAAATTATATATCAATTATTTTAGTCTAAGGTGAGTAGTGAATTATATTTTAAGTTTTTATTGAGGGAAATCATCTCTTATTAATATTATCAAATTCCATGTTAGAGAACATGTCTTTAAAGTGGAGAAAATGCAAGTCTTGCAAGTATAAAAGGGTGTTTCTAAGAGGTTTAAGTGATTTATTAAATGAAGAAAGTGGTTGGAGGATATATTGTAGTATATTAAAGTCCCAATTAAAAATTAATTTTGTATTTATACTCATAAAACTCAATATATTCTCATTTCTCTTTTCCTAGGTGGCATTATTCTTAATTTATGGGTTGTTACAGTCAGAAAAGGGCATTTTAGGTAGTTTTTGTTGATTGATCATGACCAAAAAATGATTTTAATGGTGATATTTTTATATATGGGTATAAATTAAAAAATAATGATGTATTTATACCTAATATAACTCAATAAAACACAAAAATATATACCTAGTCATGTAGATGAAGAAAATGCAAGGTGAGGCAACACTAAAAAGGCCATAACTTGAATTTTAGATATCTAAAATTCACAAAATTTTAAATGAAGAATGGGAGAAACAATAAAATACTTTTAAAAAAATTTCATGTCCTTACACCCAATTAATAGATATAAAATGTAAAAACATAAGTCTATACCATGAAGGAAATCAGGGTTCTTGAGTAGTTTATTCATGAATGGAGTATAAGTTGGGTATTTTAGATATTTTTAAAGATATTAAATATTATTATATGTTGTATAAATATTTTTATACTTTAATAAATTATAATACACCTTATAAATAGATAAAAAGAGCCCAATTCACTTCAAAATACCTCTATGTCACATACAGGGCAATAAACATGCACTTTTGAAAGAATTTTTTATTTGAGAGTTTGATAAGGTATTTATGATATTTTAAATATAATACATGTATAAAATATTTTAAAAATTATAATTAAACCATGTATATAACTATTTTATCCTTAAAACTCATTTTTGACCCCCTAAGCCAATTCAGGCTTCTTGAGGCCTAGAAAGACCAATTGGGCTTTTTTAGGAGTTTCAGGTGGACTAGAGAGATAAAAAATTGAATGAAGGTTTTTTAAAATATTAAAATTATTTTAAAATATTAATAATTCATATTATATACAAAAATAATTTAAATTCACCAAGTTACAAGTTTTCACTATACATTTGGTAAGCTTGGCAAGATGACAAAGTGAGCATATAAGATGTCAGACCTATTAATTTAGTTTGAAGAGTTTCACATCATATATTTAGGGTTAAAAAAATATTCATAAATTTTTTTAAGTCATTAATGTATGTATTTAAACCCCCAATCAAAGATGGTAGGGTAGTTTTTATATATACATAATATTTCCAAATTTAGTCAACTATTAATGCTATTTATCTTACAGGAACTCATCAAATCTCAATATATATGCATTAACACCTTAAATGGTTCACCAAGAAATGGGTGGGTATACCATTAATTCTTAATAGGATTTTTTTCCCTTTACTACCACTTTCTATCATTCTAAGCATCCTTTAACAACATTCCCCTAAGTTTTGACTCCTATTTTGCACCATCCTCTAGTCATTTTGTACCTTCATTATCCCTTCCCTATCCTAAAATCCTTTTCATATTTTATGATACAATATATACCCCATATATCATGTAATATAATTTAAAAACTCATTTAGGGTATAGGTCAACCCTTGGCCAACATATACCAAGACCTAATTTGTTTTTATCAATAATGATAGAGTTGATTGGGTTGACTATTCAACTAACTTTTGGAAAGGACTAGGGTTATATTCAACTATATAAACACATTAATATCTCCATTATTATATATATATCAATATTTAACTATTCATTTTTTCTTCTTTATAATTTGATCTTCTACCATTCTACTTGAGGATTTTTAGCTTAGGGTTCCTACTTGGAGAAGAATCTTGTCTTATGGAAAATTTGTAGATGTTTTAGCCTTTATTAGTGATCCATACAAACAAAAACAACCTATTTCTAAGTACCTTTATCCAAGGGAGATATTGAGTCTCGACGGGTTCATCTACAAAGTAAGCATCTCTATTTTTGATCCTCTCTTTAGTAGATATAAATAACATAAGTAATGGATTTTGAATATATTGCTCTCTCCATGCATTAGGGTCTTACATATATATAGCTTAAATTGAATTATATTATGCATTTTTAATTTTATGTTACTAACCCCATTTTATGCCAAAATATTTGGTTAGCATTATATTATACCTTAATTTACTTGTTATTAGTTTAGTGAATATGAAAACATAGGACCTAGTTAGGGTTATTGTTATGGTCCTAGTGGGTAGAATTCACTAAAGCCTCGAGGTTTTGGTGTAACGGTTCATTACATGTGGTATCAGAGCCTCCACCAAACTTTAAGTCACAGAGCAGGTGGCTATGCCAACATGGCAGTGTTCATCCAGGGCTCATACACACAGGGAATCCTGGTGGTACGGGTGCAAATCTAGCCTAGAGTCTAGGCTTTGAAAGCATGGTGGGGTGTTATGGTCCTGGTGGGAAGACTTCAGTAACGCCTTGAGGTTTTGGTGTAATGGTTTGTTATAGTTATTGCATATTTTTTCTTGACTAGAGGATTTGAAACCCTCCCTAGTGATATTATTGTGGTAAATGATACCTTTTATAGGTATATAAAATTCATCTTGGTCATGAACTTGAATATATATTCTATCAAAAATTAGTAGTGTAAGTAATATTTATCTTCTTCAAGTTAGGATTGATTTCTAGATCAGTTGTATTTCCCTTTGCATACATTTTGGGGAGCCCAACATGAACCTAACCCTTATAGGTTTTATTTCACACCATCATTTCTATAATTTTATTTTAATTTTCCATATTTTAGTAATGTATCAAACCATTAAATATAATTCTAACTTTATATACATAAGTTTAACACATAGTCACTTCAAAATGAATCTATTCTGTTTGTGTAGGTCTTCATCAACTACATAAACTAAATTGAGTAATTTGACACAATATTTTCCTTAGATTCTAGATTATCATATAGTGTTTAATAGGTCAACTCTATGTACTATTTTTTATATCAACATATAGATCAATAAACACCATCAAACAAGTTGACTATGTTCATTATTCTTCTTCAACATACAAGGTTTTGTAGAACTCGATTGAATCAATTGACCCAATTTATATAATTTGATAACAACAACTAAGCACTACATCATAAACAATTTCAATCTACATAATATTCAATCCCAACAAGGTTACTTTATCATCTCTCTCTATCATTTCAATTCTTCCTTTAGTTCTTTTTTTCACAAGTTAACATTCTTTAAAATTACAAACCTACAACTAACTAGGTCAACCCAATTGATGTAGTTATATAGTCTATCTTTTGTCTAAAGAGACATAGTTGAATTGTTCAACTCTATTCTTAAATACCTTGTTTCTATAGAACATCACCAACTTATTTGACTCTATTCTATATTATTTTCATATAGTGTCACCTGAATAAACTTTGTACTATTATTAATCAAGGAAATAGAATTTATTTACTAGTAATTAATTCACATTTAATTTTCATTTATTTTCATGATTAGATTAACTCAAAGTATAAATAGGTGGTTTTTATAGTAAATATTTTAGTTACACTACTTTAATATTTTACACACATTAAATAATCACTTAACATTTAGAACACATTTAAACATTTATCTTTCCAAGGCCTACCTACTTGGATTTCATCACCAAGGGGGAAGCTAATTTGTTTTTCTAGACAAGTATAAATACATGGTTAATGGTATATATTTTCAAAGCACCTGACACCCTTATAACTATAAGATTATGAAGTGAGGGGGTAGGCCCCAATATCAATCCAATACCATTGCCAATATATATCCCTTTCATCCTAAACATCTTGAAACCAACTTTAAACTACTTTCTAGTTCTCTATTTTAGCCAAGTTTTCTATCACATTAAAATGAAAACTTTATAATAATATAATAACACTTATGGTGACAAATTAACTAGAATTTAATTTTCAATTAATTGATTTCTCTTTGATCATTATGTGTTATATTGAAAAACTTTCATTATCTAGTGTTGGTGTAAGGTTTGTGCTATGTGCCCTAGTTGAATCAATCACATTGATACAATCATTTGTGTGTTTTATTTCATTATTGATTCAAACTATCTAGGAAAATTTTTCCTTTATTTAAGAACACTATCATCTTGGTCGATAGAGTCTCTTGCAAACTATGTTTTACACTCCTTTCAATATTAAATAGTTGATATACATGATTATGTCTTCTTATATATATGTTCTATCCCCTATCCATCAATACATAGTCAACCCATATGAATGTGTATTATTTTTACCATGTATCTTAGTAATACCCTATAAACCTAGTTGACTGTATACCTCTTGGCTGACTTTGTTCTCTATTAGCTGACTCTATCTCTGATTATTCTTATTATTTTCTAAAAAAATATTTCTTTCATTGAGAATCATGAAATCCCCTATCATAATCTTCTTGGAAAACATTAATCCATTTAGAAACTATATGGGGTGATCCTTTATTCCTTTATATACCTCCCAAGAGAATCCTCACTCTTAGATTACTTTTTCTCCTTCCTCATCTTTGGATCATAACATGGTTCAAATCATGACTCAATATGAGTTAGGTAGATCAAATCCTTTTTATACAATCAAGATAATTCCCATCTTCAAACATCTCATAAAAATGTGGGGACAATTGACACAAGTCTATATAACAACCCCACCAATAATACACCTCTTAACAACCCTCCCCCTAATACCAATTCATGGAGTCTTCCTACAGACACTAACCCACTAATTAATATAACCTAAATTATTACATAGATAGTGAAAAAAAATAACATAATACAAACAACTAACACCTCCCAAATTATGCAACAATAACATCATTTGATCATTATGGCTAATCAACCTCCCATTCTCCTCCCTCAAAATAACCAAAAATTTATTCCTCCACCTCTTATACATGTTATGAGAAATGTCATTCCCAAACCTATGATGAACAATAAGATGCTTCAAAACATACAAAATGAGCCTTTATTCCCTTTAATTATTTCCATTGATATTGGTAACATATCTCCAACTATCAAGTATAATGGGACTAAAGACCATGCATCTTTTCTCAAGGCATTCAATAATTTTAAAAAGGAATGGATTTAAACTAGTAGTTTCACCACAACTAAACTTTTGGTTAAAAACTTTAATGATTATGTACTATAATGGTACAATCAACTTCCCCAATATTATATATAGAAAATAGAGGATTTATTCAATCCTTTAGTTAAATAGTTTCAACAAAATGATCTTCTTGGAAATTGACTTAGCCATTTGATCAATGCTAAGAAATCTCCCATTGAATCAACTCATGACTTTATAAAATGATATAAATATTTTTCCCAAAATTTTGACCATAACATTACTAATGATAATCTATTCAAACTCTTTATAGTTTCCTTAACTCCTTGTCTTCAATACAAGGTTCAAACTTTTACCCCTCAAATGATTAACAAAGCTCTTGACCAAGCCGAGTGTTAAGAATTCTTAATGAAATAATTTGAACATAACACTAAATTCATTAAAGGGTATTTTCAAACTTATTCTAATGTAATAATTGATAATACTCCTCAAACCAAGCCAATAATTTCTAAAACTAACAATCCCCCATCTTATTACACACCATTAATTGTGTAGTAAATGAAACAATTTTAGTGCCATCTAAACCTTTTACTTATCCTAAAAATCCTCTAAATGGTATGACCCTAACCACTTTTTTTGGTTCTATGCCCACAATATTCACTCCCATGAAACATATAGAGGGATTACCAATATTTTCATCTCATATAGCTTGGTAATTCATTAAATCATTAAGATATGATTCAACTATGTTACCAACATTACAACATTGCTTCTCAAAAATGACCAACTCCCAAATTTTATTATTTTAATAAACAAAAATATTTTTCCACATCTAATGATCAATAAGATAACAAAGATGTGTATTCCATTGACACTTAACATTACTAATATTATAATAATTCTAATTATGTTAATGTGGTTAAGTTTAATTATCATTGAAAATCAGCTCACAAAGATCCTATCACTAAACCTAAGAAATCATCTTTGGAAGAGCATCTCCTCAAAAACACTACAACCACTTACCAAGATTCATATCCTAATGAGGAACCATCTCCTCTTTTTGAACCACCAAACCACTTTTATTCCTCAAAAATATAATTTACCTTCTAAACCTCATGTTGGTTCTTCTTATAAAACCCATTAGAACTTCTTAGAAGAGTTCAATTCCATGCCTTGGAAGATTCCTCTTATGGAGTTAGTTCATACATCCCCTTATCATCAAAATTTCCTCATACAGACAATTGTAAGAAATAGAATAACCATATTCTATTAAATAAGAACCACCCTCTCATGAGTCTCAATCAATTGAAGTGCATACCATTGAATCCATTTGTCCTTATTCAAAACCCCCCATAGAATTATTCAAATAATAAATGATTAATGATGAGATCCTATTTTATATCAATTATCTACCCCTATTCATTAAAATATCCATTAATACCACCCTCATTCATAAATTATTATTAGATTAAAGATCTTACATTAATGTGACATCTTTGTGAATCATCCAACAACTTAGATATAATAAAGATAAAGTTAATCAAACTTGCTTAACATGTCATGGATTTGACAAAACTAATCACAAAGCACTTAGTTATATGTGGATGCCTCTTACAATTAGACCTAAGATAGTTCAAATTAATCTTATGGTTATTACACCCTTAATCATTGGTGTGTCTAGGGATATGTGTAGCTGACTTGTGGCTTACATACCTCTTTTATATACTTGTTACATTTATCTATGTTCTTAGATAGGTTAGCCTATGGAATAACCTTGGCTAAGTAGACTATATATAGGAGGTACTGGTTATTATTTATTCATTATGTTAAATATTCTATTATTAGTGCATTATTATGAAGGTTGCCCCCTTGAAGTGTCTTTTCTATATTATCCAATATTCTACATTATTATCAATTATTGTTGTGTGATCTCTCATATTTACTTATTTTGTGTGATATAAAATCATTATGTGTAAATATGTAACTAATTCCATTACAAGTGGTATCAGAGCTTTGATTTGGGTAAGTTTTTTGTGGCATTTTTTTTGGATTTGGTGAGGCATGGCTTTTGGGAGTGGTGGGAGTGAAAAAACATAACTTGCAATCTAAGAAGAATTAATTTTTTTTATCAGCACAATATTGCTTGAAATGATTTTTTTTAAATATTTAGAAAAAAAAGTCTAGAATTTTTTTCCCTTTGCATAATTTCATTCATTGGATTCATATAAACAAGATGATTTCAATGGTATATTCTAGCAGTACACCTTTTTTGGTGCCAAAAGTTTTACAGTAGTATGCAAAGGCAGTCATTGGATTCATCTTGGCAAGGTGATCATAATGGTACCATCTCTTGGTACACTTTTTTTGGGTAAAACCCCTCCTGGTGTTTTTTTATGGTAGGTCTTAATACTCAGGGAAGAAAAGGAGGAAAGAAACTCCTAAGACTCCTTCTATCAATGACATGGAATCTAGAACTTTAGATCTAGTGATTTCTTAACTTCAGATAGACATAAAGAACTTGGTGAGGCATGATGACTTTGTTGTAATCCAAGTTGATGTTTCAAGGATGCACAAAGAGATTAATGGGGTTCACAATGAATTACATCATATCACTATGTAATTGGTTGCCCTTACATCTTAGTTTCAGACCAAAAACCCTCTACTCCAACATTCAAATCCTCCTCACAACACTAAAAACTCACATAGTGATATGAAACCAATGTTTCAAAAAGTGGACATGTGTAAGTTCAATGGTAAGGATCCTCTCACTTAGATTACCCAAATTAAGAATTTATTTGAGCTACATCAAACCCCTAGTTCTCAAAAGGTGATAGTGACATCTCTATATTTAGAACCTAAGAAATTCATTTGGTATCATTGGTTATGTGCTCAAAATAAAAATAATGATGCTCTTGTTACATGGTCTATTTTCACTAAGGATTTATTGGCTCATTATCATAATAATGTCTCTGAGAACTATTTTAGCCAATTAGCCAAACTGTGACAAATAAGAACTGTGAAGGATTATATTCATTAGTTTTAGAATCTTTCTTTACAAGTCGAAGATATCACTAGGGAAAATTTGACTAATATATTTTTGGGTGGCCTCAAATATAACATCCATTTCAAGGTTTTAATGTTTAACCTAACATATGTATTATAATTTATCCCTAGGGCACATATGGTAGAAAAAAAGAGATGGTCAAAAAGAAAACTTTCACTACTGGTCATGATCACACCTTTCTAGCACCATCATTTCCATAGCCCACTAGATTAACACAATGACAACTTAAGGAGAAGTGATCCAAATGGTTTTGTTATGGTTTTAATAGAAAATGGAGTAAAGACCATCATTGTGATGAAAAGAAGCTATTTTACATTGGAGGTGCAAATGATGATGAAGATGATGAAGAAATACATGGTGTGGATGCAGAAGGTCCTAAGGAGGAATATGAAGACTCTCAGTCTACTATTTCTTGTCATGCCCTTTTAGGTATTAATACTCCCCAAAATCTTAAGGTGATGGGTTTCCTTAAGAAATAGAAGGTCACTATCTTGATTGATTCTGGGAGCACACACAACTTCATCAATAGTAAGTTGGCTACTCGTTTAAACTATTTCATTCATCTAGCTCTAGAATTTTAGGTTATGATTTTAGATGGTGGTACTATCAACTATTCAATAAAATGTCATATTATTAAACTAGCCATCTGAGACTACTTATTGGATTCTCCTATGTTTTATATTCCTATTGGTAGAGCTAATATTATTCTAGGAGTACAGTGGCTCACTACTTTGGGCACTATTGAGATAAATTTCCAATAATTATTCATGTATTTTCATTTTGAAGAAAGGAAATTTGAGATAAGGAGATTAAGGGATAAATATCCATAACTTATTAGCTCCCATCAAATGATAAAGATTATCTATAATGGTGTTGAAGGATTTGTAGCTTACTTGTTTTCCATGGAAGTATAACCAACTCAGCCATCTCCACCTCTTGATCTATAACAAATGATTGATGTTCATTCTGTTATTTTTGGTGACATGCCAAAATCACCTCCACCTAGCCACACACATGATCATTTTATCAAACTTATTCCTAATAGTAAATCACCTAACATCAAGCCATATAGGTATCTCTATGCCTAGAAAATTGAAATTAAAAATATGATATAGGAGATGTTGGATACAAGAATCATTTACCACAACCAAAGTGAATATTCTTCACCAGTTGTCATGGCGAGAAATAAAGATGACACTTGGAGGATGTGCCCTGACTATAGAGAACTCAACAAGTAAACTATCAAAGATAATTTTTTAGTTCTTATCGTTGATGATTTTCTAGATGAATTAAATGGTGATTTTTTATTTTACCAAGTTAGATATGCATTCTGGGTATCATCATTAGGATCCATGATGAAGACATACCCAAAATAGCTTTTAGGACTCATGAGGGCCATTATGAGTTTTTAGTTATGCCTTTTGGTCTAACAAATACACCATATACTTTTTAGATTTTGATGAATATTATTTTTAGGCCATTTTTGCAAAAATTTGTTTTGGTATTTTTTTATGATATCCTCATTTATAGTAAAAATTGGGATGACCATTTACAACATGTATAATAAGTACTCTCCATTTTGGAACAACATCAATTGTATGCCAAACCTTCCAAATGTACTTTTAGGGATTTTAAGATTGAATATTTGGGTCATATGGTTTCTTATGAAGGAGTGAAAGTGGATCCTAAAAAAATCCAAGTAATGGTGGACTGGCCAATTCCTAAGACACTCAAGCAACTATAGGGATTTTTGGGGCTAACTAGTTACTATTATAGGTTTATCAAAAATTATGGTAGTATTATAGCCCCACTCACCTCTTTGTTAAAGAAAGACTCCTTTCAATGGATTGATGTAGCTACCTAAGTATTTGAACAATTGAAATTAGTTATGTGCACTACTCTAGTATTGGCCACTCCTAATTTTTCCAAGACTTTTGTGGTTGAATGTGATGCATCTAGGTATGGTATGGGTGATGTACTCATGTAATAAGGAAGACCACTCTAATTTGAAAGTCATCAACTAAAGGGTAAAAATTAGCACAAGCCCATCTATGAGAAGGAAATAATAGCCATTTTACATGTAGTCAAATAATGGAGACCTTATTTGATGGGTCGTCACTTTTAGGTAAAGACTGATCATGATAGTCTCAAATATTTTTTGGAACAACAATTATCATTTGAATAAAAATAAAAATGGGTAAATAAGATGTTAGGCTATGATTGTGAAATAGTCTAAAAAAGGAAAGGACAATGTGGTGGCAGATGTATTATCTAGAAAAGATGAATTAGTTAAGGCATTACTATGTGTCATAACCATTTTATAAATATATTGGCTAGACAATGCATGATTAGAATGGGAACATGATAGTGCTACCCATGATTTGATTCAAAATCTTTAGCAAGGTTTACGTGGATTTGAAAAATTCACATGGAAAGGTAATGCATTATGATATAAAGATAAATTGTACCTATGTAAGAATTCTCTTCTTAAATAAAAAAAATCCTTCAAGAACTTCATGTAACTCTAATTGGGGGTCATTTAGAATTTTTGAAAACATATCATAGAATCAAGTAGGATTTGTTTTGGGAAGGACTCAAGGGGGATGTCTAGAAATATGTGGCTGAATGTATGATCTATCAACAAAATGAAGGTGAAACCATCAAAACCCTAGGTCTTTTAAAGCCTTCATCCATCCCTAGCCAATGTTGGGAAGAGGTATCTATGGATTTCATTACAAGGTTACCAAGATCTGATGTTCAAAATGTTATCATAGTTGTTGTGGATCATATCAGTAAGCATGCTCATTTTTGTTCTTTATTAAATCCATTTGTTGATAATACAATAGCTACTTCTTTTCTCAATATAATTTAGAAACTACATGGGACCCTTAAGATCATTGTCAGTGATAAAGATCCCATTTTAACTAGTAATTTTTGAAATGAGTTATTTACATGTTTGGGCACCTAGTTGGCTCATAGTTCATCTTATCATCCTCAATTTGATATATAAATGAAGGTAGTCAACAAATGTCTATAAGTATATCTCCGTTTTTTTGTTTCTGATGAATAGGATAATTGGGTTCATTAGTTGTCACTTGTTAAATGGTGGTGCAATACTTATATTCATAGTTATTCCAAAATGTCTCACTCTGTGGAATGATATGGATACCACCCTCCATCAATCAATTCAACCTTGAATTTCCATCCTAAGGTTCATGCAGTTAAAGAACATATTCACCATCAATAAGAGGTCCTTGTAAGTTTGCATGAAAATTTAGCTATGGCCCAAAATCACATGAAGCAATAGGAAGATCAACACAAAAGTGAGAGGTATTTTAACATTGGTGATTGGGTATTTGTTCACTTGCATCCATATAAGTATATGTCATTGAAGTAACAAAATAAGGATAACAAGATATCCCCTAAGTATTATGGGCCTTATTAGTTCTTACAGAAAATTAGTAGCGTGGCCTACAAGTTTGAGTTTCCTTCATCCACTCACATACAACATTATTTCATATATCATTCCTTAAGAAATTCATTAGACACAAAGTTTCCATTCAAATAGAATTACCAAAATTGGATGAGAAGGGTAGAGTTTTTCTTGATCTTGAGGCAATCCTTCACATGGACACCAAGTAGTTACAATCTAGAGTGATTACAGAGTACCTGATCAAATGGAAGAATATGCCATGTGAAGATGCCACTTGAGAGGATGAAGCATTTGTGTAGAAATATCCAAAGTTTCCATAACATTGAGGACAACATTATTTTGAATGGGAAAGGCTTGTTATTCCCTTAACCATTGGTGTGTCTAGGGATATGTGTGGCTAACTTATGGATTAGATACCTCTTTTATATACTTGTTACATTTCTCTATGTTCTTAGATAGGTTGGCTTATGAAATAACCTTGGATAATTAGACTATATATAGTAGGTAGTGGTTAGTCTTTATTCATTATGTTAAGTATTATGCTATTAGTGCATTATTGTGGAGGTTTCCCCCTCAAAGTGGCTTTGTTATATTATCCAGTATTCTACTTTTATATTAATTATTGATGTGTGATCTCTCATACTTTCTTATTTTGTGTGATATAAAATCATTCTATGTGAACATATAAGTAATTTCATTATAATGGTCCTCAATTTACCCATATCTTATAACATAATCCTAAGATGACCATGGACTCATAGATTGAGGGATATCACCTCTTTTAGTAGCCAATATATTAAGTTCCCTCATAATAGAAAAAATGTATAAACATAAGGTTGATCCCAACCCTTAGAGTATCCAACTTCCAAATCTTAAATCTCAATATTGCATTCCCACCATCCCAATGATCAATAGTTATCCCTTACCTAAGTTCATTATTATTAATCTATATTTACATGTCACTCTTTTTGATTTAGATGATGATGAACTTAATGACTTTAAAAATACTGAAAACACTACTAATCTACCTCTTTACATATTAGAGTGGCTTCCTCATTAATTATTACCTCATGATAACACCATCCCACTCATTACTAAGATCACTGATTTCCCCCTCCATGAAATGCTTAGTAAGCCTCTTACACAAAAAATTCCTTCACATGTAATGATTATTATGAGGCCAAATTATTCCAAAATCCTTTAATCATGTATCCACATAAATTCATTGATCTAGGCATTTCCCTTTCTAAATTCCTTGTTAATATCAAGCATATATAATTTATCCAACCTATGATGATAACTACATCATGTCCCAAACTCAATCATGAGACTTAGATGTTCAAAATGATCATAAAACTTTAGCTCAAAAACATGTTTTCAATCTTTATGTTCATACCATTCCACTAAACTTGAGTTATAACCTGAAGGTCAAGTCCCTCCTATTAACTCTCCACTCCTTGATACTCCTTGGGTTGTTGAACAAATCTTACCTTCCAAACCTCTAAAACTTCTTGCATCTTCTATACTACCTATAAAAATAAAATAAAATTTGATTCTATATCCATCAATGATGCTAAAAATAACTTGATCAAATCTAATCAACCTTTTTCCCCTAATCCACCTACTCTTAAGATTATACTAGATGCCAAAACCACAAATGTACATCAAATACACTCTGAATATGATCACCATGGTAACAAAATTCTTGATATTGATTTATATGTTGAGTATTATGGTCTTCTTCCCACTTTTCCTAGTGATAAAGATATTCTTGAATTGCTTAATGCCCAAGAATCTCAAATAACTCAAAAACATCACAAACTTGGAAATTTTAAGAATAAACCCCTCATTTCAAAAAGTTCATCACTAGCATTGATCCTAAAGCAAATCATATTTCCTCTCTACCTAATGCAACATATCATTTCCAAATGGAAATTTTATGCTTATAAAATAAACTACCAAAATCAAATATGGTACCCCATCACACCCTTTATCAATTACAGTCTCTCAAAAACTTACACCAATTGAACATGATAATTTTAGATTATTCTTTGATAAATATCATGATAATTTTACTTGGTATGAGGACATGCCTGGTATTGACCCTAGCATCATGGTGCACATTATCATCACCTATCCCAATGCTAAATATGTGTGATAAAATCAACAAAAATTTACACCAAAAGTTTCTAATTTATGTCATAAATATATCATTAAACTTATCAATGCTAAGTTTATCAAGCCTATGGACTACTCAAAATGGGTCTCCAAAATAGTCCCTATTTGGAAGAAATTCACCTTTGTTACTCACATTTTCATTGATTTCTATAATCTCAATCTTGCTTGTCCCAAGGATAACTTCCCTTTACCTTATATAGATTCCATCATCAATTCCACTATCAATTATGAAATGTTGTCTCTTATGGATGGTTTCTTAGGTTATAATAAAATTCACATTACCCTAAATACCAACATAAGGAAAATTTCACCATAGAAAGGGGCACATATTGTTATCTTAAAATGCCTTTTAGACTAAAAAATGTTAGAGGCACCTGTCAATAGGAAATCACCACTTTTTTCATGATCTTATCCATAAGATTGTGTAAACCTATGTGGATGACCTCATTACCAAGTATAAAATCTAAAATACTCATATATTTTATCTTGATATCATCTTCTATCACCTCATTAAATATAAATTTATATTGAATCCCTACACAAATGTGTTTTTAGTATCACATCTAAAAAATTACTAAGATTCTTAATCTCTCTTCAAGGCATTGATGCCGATCCCACTAAGATAAATGTTATTATCGACATGCCCATCCCTCATTCCCTTAGAGATATTTACACTTACATTGGTAATCTTGTGGAAATTATATTTTTATCCCCAAAATGGCTTACTTTATCTATTCTATTAATTCTCTTCTCAATAAATGTAATGCCCTAAAATGGATGGATCCTTGACAAAAAGAATTTGACAATATGAAATACTTTTTGCTTTACCCACCCACTCTTCATCCACCTTCTAAAAATCATTGTTAATATTATATACTTATTCCACACCCATATAAATTAGGGAAATGCTTTCCCAAAATGATGATACCAGAATGGAATATGACATCTATTATATCAATTGAGGCCTCATAAACGATGATAAATTTTATACAAATGTAGAATGTGATCACCTTGCCATATATTTTTCCACTAAAAATATCTTATATTATATGTTTTATCAAACCACTTATATTATCATTCATTATGATCCACTCCCTGACTTCTCCAAAACCTTTCTTCCTAAAGATAGTATTGGAAAGTGGATGGTTATTCTCATGGGATTTAATCTCTGAATTATTACCAAAAAAAGTTGTCAAAGGATAAATCATTATTGATCAACTCACAACAATTCCCATACCATCTACCTACCACCTTTAAGATATTATTCTTGACAATAATATTATCTATATTTAATATCTTAATCAAGCCATATATCTTAAAGATCACTAACATAATTTCACTATAGATCTTAAAGCAACTAATCTTACATAGTCTTATATGTTCATTGATACTAATAAATCAAATTTAGTTATCAAATAAATTCTTGAAATTATTGTATATTTACATGAAGATAATTGGACCCTTAATTTTAATGGTGAAAAATGCATTCAAGGAGATGGGATAGGTTTTATCCTCACTAGTCTTCTTGGTAAAATTAGCCCTTTGTTATTTCATATTACCTTTAATGTCACTAAAAACATGGTAGGATGCAAAGCTTTAATCCTAGGCATGAGATCAGCCCTCAATTTATATATCACATATTTTCATGAATTGGGTGACTCCAACTCATCTACTATGAGGTTGATGGTGATTATTAATGAAAAAGTGAAAATCTCATTGCTTGTCATTAGATAGAAACTACCATTGCCAAAGAATTCACTTATTTCACCAACGATCCTATCCCTCAACTTCAAAATTATATTTTTTATTTTCTTACTTCTTTATCATCTCTTTTTAATCCACACTAAGTTATTATTGATTACATTTTTATTATCTACATAAGAAAGTCCCCATATTCCATTAAACCATAAGATTCACTTATCTTCCACATTGAGGCTATCACCATTCAAAAAAATTCTAGAGGTAAAATCACTAAGAGGTGGGTGGGGGCTGAATAAGTGATCCAATTAATTCAATTCTAATTCCAAAACTTCAAACTCTCAACCAACCAATATAAGCAATCATGAAGCACATAAACTAGTTATTGTAATGAACAAAGAAACTATGCAAGATCAAGGCACATAATACATGAATTATGTGGGAAACCATCACAGGGAATAAAACCCACTCTCAATTTTATAAACAAGTGGACTAAAATCCTATAATCAATTCACAAACAAGAGACTTTCGTGAATCACCCACTTCACAAAGGAGCACTAACCCCTAAGCATGAACAAATACCCACTTATCCTATATGTTGAGCACCCACATAACACATCTGATATCAACACCTCCATAACTCTTATTTCCTTTTAATATGATGTATAAATAGTGAATATAAACTCTCTTCAATCCTTCAAGCTTCATCATTCCTTCACACATAAGCAATGCATCCAAAAAAACCTTTTGGATCACTCTACACCTCTTCGCTCATCCTCAATATTCAAACCTACAAGAACACTATTATAACATAAAAAATATGACCTATAGGTCACATAAACATCACTTAAACTAATTTTTTATTCAATCTATGCACCAATCATACTCAACCTTCTCTATACTTTGCATTTTAACTCTAGAAACCTTCATCTTTATTTATGCTCTTTATAGAGCCTTCATGAACATCACCTTCTTGGTCAGACATTAGACATGCCTTAACCCTTAAGGATTCTATCACACTTTTAATAATATAAAAAACACATTCATAGTTCATCTTTATTTTTTAAATATCACCCTTAAGCACCAACACCTTTCAATTAGGCTTAAGAATCCCGTATAGGTCTATGGAGACCTATTCATCCTTGTAGTACTTTATGAAGGAAAATAAGGAAAATAAGACCACTTAAAAGTACATAGGTCCTTTCCATATGACCCATAAGACACCATAAATTTATTATATTCATAACTACACACCTTTAAATATGTAAAACCTATCAATCATTTACCTTGTACATGAAAGCACCATGAATGAATCAAAAGTTAACTTGTAATAAATTATTCATACTGAAGATGAATTGCTCAAACCTCCAAAATCCATAAATATGATCATCAGGGAATATAAAACATTATCTAATAGATAATCCACCTTGAAACATCCAAACACCATCAATAAAAACTCAAACATTCTTCTCAAGGCACTTGTAAAATAAAGTCAAACCCTCAATCAACTTTGGACCATAATAAATGTAGGTGTACAACTAGTCAAACCTCCAAATCATTTTTATTAGATTTCCATATAATTTATATACCAATTTTATTTTTATATCACCATAAAATTCATCCACAATAAAAATTTATAACCAAAACAATGTAGACTAGTTTTCCTTCGTAAATTCAAATATTTGAATTTGAATTGTCACTTTTTAATGAAAATTTAACTATGGAAACTATTGAAATCTAACTGGGAGACCAACTTTGAACTAATAATTTTTTTATATAAATAATTTCAATAACTTAAATTTTAAATACATGATCTAGGCATAAATCTCAACAAACCCATGTGACCACTTTCTTCTAACACCTTCACACATGTGAATGTTGACATCATCAATATACTTATGAAGTTCTACCAAGATGACTAGGAGAACCTATACCTTCATAATACTATTCTAATAAATTCATTTCACTTAAAAAATTAAAAAATCACTCTTGAACCCTCATATAACCCCTAAAACATGGTCAACACATCACCAATATCCATCACCTTACCTATTCAAGAAACACATCAAGGTCCATGCATGATCACTAAGGCACATTTTGTCATTAAGAACCATGCATACATATTAACTCATTGACAATCTTGGATACATTAGGGACATAATTTTAAACACCTAAACAATATCCCCCTTTTTCATTAATTTCAACACTTGTAATTTTTTTCAAAGCCAACAACAAAGCTTATGCTCGTACTCTTTTCCCTCTTCAAACACTTTCTCCCCCTTAGACACAATGACAAAGTGGAATTACCTACTAATCCAAAGGACCTATAAATTTTTTCCAAGCCAAAATAAAGAATGGATATCCTCTGAGATATGATATAAACTCCCCTATCACTATGCATATTATTCCTTACCATGACTACCTCAAGCCTACTCATTGACAACACTCTTCTTTGACCATGCACTATTATATGAAAAATATTAATAAAATATGAGTGATCACACCTTAATAAAACTAATAAGGACTTCCCCCAAATCACTTTGGCTTAGGTACCCCTTGAGCACCTTCATACCATCTCCAACCATGATGAAACTTTTTAGTTGCTTTCAAATTTTCTCTCATAAGTCAACTCTATGATCACCAAAAGATGTTAAATCCATACTTCAAACATGAAATATTCTAAAAATAGGATTAAAAAATCATATCATAACAATCATACCTTGGAATTTTGAAGAAAATGACCAAAATTTTCATTTAACTCACCTAACCTTGTCTAGAGGCCTAACAACCCTTCTTGAACCTTGTAGAGCCCATAATTTTTTGTGTATGAACCCTCATGAAGCTAAATTTCATATATGGATTAAAATAATATTACCCCTCCTATATGTAAAGAATCATCATCAAACTCTTCCTTTGCACCATATCTCCTTCACAAATTGACCTATTAATTAGCCCTCCATTTGCATAAAATCTCAATAATAGATCAAACTATACACCTCCAAATGACTGTAAAGAATGTTTTGAGAAAATTTTTGGTTATTTCAATGTATTAATAATCCTTAGTCATCAAATCATTTGGGAAAGTCACTAACTCACATGGTGTAAAACTTTGGGCATCAAAAATAAATAAGGTCAACTTATCACCTTCTGATCAAATCTAGCTCCTTAAACTTATCTCACACTTGGAGGTCACCAATACAAACTTTTGGACCAATTTTTGAGGTTTTAATCATATGGGAAACCATATAACCATGAAATGGTTTTTGACCTGCTATCCCTTAAGCAAGGACTATCATACCCAAGAGACTTCAAAATTATTCAAATTACCCTTAAAATAATTTCAAACCTTTAAACGACCTATATCACACATGTATGATGTCAACACACATTTATATGCCATAAATACATCTTAAACACTCACAAATATTTATTTGACACCTAGAACCAACCATATTATGCATACAAACCCTATTTACACAATAGTAACTATGCTAAAACACATTATAATTCTCATGGGATCCCTCTGACATCTCATCAATACCTTTTTCACATGGAAACATCAAATATAAATATCCTCCACCCTTTGTTAGTTGTATATAGTTCAAATGCATCAATTTTTCAAGATGAGCTCTTACTAGGTAGTGAACACTAAGCAAAATGGTAAATTTGAAAAAATGGTCATGAGTGACTCTTTTGACCAACTAAGAACATTTGAACCCATGGAATGCACTTTTAAAATCCCTCTCCACACTCCATATCAACCTTACCTCAATTATTCATGATTTTACCTTCTAAACCAAGCATCAAAATTTGACTAAAACTTGTTTTTAAGACCAATGTCCCTAAATAGAACTCTTGAAGATTTTCATCACAAAACTATTGAGAAATCTCATGAACTTATTGATCCCCCTTAACCAAATACATTATATGATTAATAAAAGGCTTGTTAACATAATATCATCTATTCTATACCAAAATGGCATTGGTATTAAATACCAATCAGTAACTCTATATACCTTTGTTCTTTATTCATCACCTAGAGCACACACACATGCTTCTACATATGAAAGATGTCTCTTAAGAAGCATAGGTAAAGACACCCACCTATCATAGAGAGACTAAAGTTCCCAAAACTTATGGGACTCCCACATCTCCATGTTCTTACTTGACTTGTAGTCCTACCTCATCATCAAATTGACTTTGGCTGGGTTCTTAACTTCATTCTTTCCTTTTGATTTTGAATCATGCTTGATCTTCTTATCCACTTGGGTAGATAAGGCTTTCTCTTTGATACTTGAAATTATACCTTATTCTAACATGACAAAAAATCCATTTTAAACCTAGTTTCCATTCATCTCCTTGGGTCTCCATTCATTATGGCTTCATTTATTCATGTTAAGATTGATATTATTTGAAGTGGAGTTCTATCCATTCCTATAGAACCTTGTTATGTTACCTATTTCTTAACACGAAACAAATGAAGTTTATTTAATTTTACATACCTTTTGTATGGGTTTCATGATGACTCCTTGAAGTTTCATGACCCCACTCATGTACATGATCATTTGGTCTATTGATGAAGGTATTGTAAAACCTTATAATATGACCAATACCTTAAAACCTATAGCACAAGATTTCATGCTTTCCTTTTAGACCTATTGACTATCTTGAGTGTTGATCTTATGGAAAATTTATTGCTAAGAGCTTTAATTTTTCAATCAATGATCTTATGGAAAATTGATGACAAGAATAATAGTATCCATTTAATGAGTTATCATAACTTAATTCATTAGGTTTCTTGATTTGATTTTTACTTTTGTAGATTTTGAAGTTGTCCTTCTTATTCATATTATCATTCCTCTTGTCTTTACTAGTACTCTCCTTAGAATGATTAATATCCTGATCTATCATCATTATCTTCTCAATAGTTTTATCCTTTTGAACATATTCATATAATCCTAGGCTTGACTTGTCATTTGAGACCTTTTGACTGCTCAATAGGTCATTAAGATCAACTGTATCTTTCTCAAATTTATGATATATTTCAATCTTGCTCATGAATTAATATAGTTTCTCCTATAAAGACTCCATCTCTAATTTATATTTGACACATTCTTCATCCTTATTATTTACCTCTTAAAAAAGGGTATAAACCTAAGTTTCAATATTTTTAGTGATATCATCATGATCCTTGACTTCATTACTCAATATTTCTTCAAATAACCCAATTTTATCTTCATAGGTCTTGATCAAGGATGTTTGTTTTCTATTCTTTCCTTGTAGAAGCTTCAAATCTTCCAAGGTATTTATATATTTGTCTTAAAGAGTGACTTTTTCTTCTTCTTCTTCTTCTAATATATATCTACTAATGAGATATATTCCCATATAAAAGTTTCCTTCATCATCCCCAAGATCCATGAATAGTGTATCTTTGTCCTCATCATGAGATGAATCATCATCTGATGTAGATGAGTTATTATCTTCTTTATGGTAAAGTCTATTATTTCCTTTGTATGAATCTTTCTTTCCATTTATCCTAGTGAATAACTTTTTATACTTGATAGGACCTTCAAATTTCTTATGTTCATCCTCACAATATTCCTTATGAACTTCCTTATGTTCAAAATTTCCTCTATCTAGGCACTTAGTTGTAAAATGACCAACTTTGCCACATGAGAAACATTTGAAAAGAAGTTTCCTTTAATATTTACTTGATCCCACATTCAATTTTATTTCTATCATGGCTTCAATTTGATATTCATTAAGATCAAATTCTTCAAGCCTTAACTTTATATTCTTGCCTTTTGACTCCTTTATCACCTTGAAGGCTTCTTCCTTCTTTAGTGATTGGTCCTCATTGAGTCTCATCTAATACGTAGTAAGGATGCCATGCAGTTCATCCATCTTCATCTTGGTGAGATCATGACTCTCTTTTATAGAAGAAATATTTGAATCAAACTTGAGGGTGAGAGAAATTAATATATTTTTTTATAATAGTAGCTTCTTCAACCTCCTCTCTAATACCTTTGATCATGTTTACCACCTCATCAAGCCTTAGAAGACAGGATGCCACATTATCTTCTTCCTTAATTTTGAGGCCCTCAAATTGCCTTTGGGTAGCTCTATAATTTAGCCAACTTTACCTTTGAATATCATTCATAAATTATTTTTAGCTTATTATAGATTTATTTATTAGATTTTTAATGGATTACCTTGGTAAACTCAACATTTTATGGGTCACAAATGATAACATTCATGGATTTAGAATTATTCTCACTCAACTTCTTATCAGTTGTATTAGTTAGAGGAGTAGGGGGTATGTAATAACCATCCATAATAGAGTGACAAATGAAAAAAAAACATAAAGACATGATGTATGTCCTCATAATTTCACTCCAAAAATCATAGTTCAATTTATTTAATAGTGGGGATTGCTTATTAGAGAAACCACCTTATTTTTTATGGCTACCCATTGTACCTTTGATCACCTTTAAGTGGTTGAGGTTACAAATAAAGTATGGATATGATACCAATTTTTATAGATAAAATCATTGAAATTTGGGGTGAATTTTTTATGCAATCAACTCAATTCCAATTCCAAAACTTCAAACTTTGAACTAATCAATATAAGAAATCATGAAGCATATAAACTAGTTATTATAATGAATAAGGAAATTATGCAAGATCAAGGCACATAACACATGAATTATGTGGTAAAACCTCATGGTGAATAAAACCAACTCTAATGTATTAAAATAATTGGACTTAATTCTTATAATTAATTCACATATAAGAGACTTTAGTAAAGCACATACTTCACAAGGAACACCAACTACTAAGCATAAACAAGCACCCACTTATCCTAGATGTTGATCACCCACAAAAAACCTCTAATATCAACACCTAAATAAATATAATTGACTTTAAATATTATGTATAAACATGGATTAACAACTCTCTTCAACCCTTCAATCTTCTTCATGCCTTCACACATAAGTAATGCATCCAAAACAACCTTTTGGATCACTCTACACCTCTTCGCTCATCCTCAATATTCAACACCACAAGAAAACTATTATAAAATAAAAAATATGACCTTTAGGTCACATAAATATCCCTCACACTTATATACTCTTCATTATATCCACCAAGCATACTCACCCTTCTATATACTTCATATTTTAACTCTAGAAACCTTCATCTTTTATTATGCTCTTTATAGAGCCTTCATGAATATCACCTTCTTGGTCAGCCATTAGACATAAATTAACCATTAATTATTTTATCACACTTATAATATAGCTTTGATAGATCAGCCTTAAGCACCAATACCTTTCAATTAGGCCTAAGAAGCCCTTATAGGTCTATGGAGACCTGTTCATTCTTTTAGCACTTCACTGAGGAAAAAAAGGAATACAAGACCACTTAAAATCACAAAGTTCCTTTCCATATAACCCATAATACACCCTAAAATTATAAAATTCATCACTACACACCTCTGCATATGCAAAACCTATTAATCATTTGCCTTGTACATGAAAACACCGTGAACAAATTAAAAATCAACTTGTAAGCAAGTGTTCATACTAAAGATGGATTGGTAAAACCTCCAAAATCTATACATATTATATTAAATGAGTATAAAACATTATCTAATATATAATTCACCTTTAAACTTCCAAAGATCATCAATAAAAACTCAATCATCCTTCTTAGGTCACTTGTAGAAGAAAGTCAAACCCTTAGTAAACTTTGGATCATAATAAATGTAGGTGTACAACCATTCAAACCTCCAAATAATTTTTAATGAATTTATATTAAATTTATATATCAATTTTATTTATATACCATCATAAAATTAATCCATCATCAAAATTTATAGCCAAAACAATGCATACTAGTTTTCCTTTTTAAATTCAAATATTTTAATTCTAACGGTCACTTTTTGATGCAAATTAGACTATGAAAACTAGTGAAATCTACCTAGAAGATCAAATTTTCACTACCATAAATTTTTATAGACATAATTTCAAGGCCTTCTATTTTAAATACATGATCTAGGTACAAATATCAACAAACCCATGTGACCACTTTCTTCTGACATTTTCACATGTGTGGATGTTGATGTCATCAATCTGCTTACTCAAGAAGTTCTGCCAAGATGACTAGGAAAACCTAGACCTTCAAAAGACTATTTAAATGAATTAATTTCAATCAAAAAATTACACAAATCACTTTTTACCCATTATATAACCCATCAAACATGTTCAACACATCACCAACATCCATCACCTTGTCTAACCAAGCAAACACAACAATGCCCATGCATGATCAGTAAGGCACACTTTGTCATTGAGAACCATGCATAAATATTGACTCATGAAAACTATTGGAAACATTAGGGACATCATTTAAAACACCTCAACATAAATCCCATGGTAAAAATAAATCATTCAATTACTTTAACACTATACCTATCCTCCAAACATTGATTATCGTAAAAAGATTCACATTCATAAACAAGCTTTAAAGTATGTCTTTTGATATAAAATACTTTATTATAATAATGATGAAGGTACCTTTATTGGATTCATTATGAAATAATTTATTCCTCCTCTTATTGAATAAACACATGGGGTAGTTTGTGGTGGTCACTATAGTGAACATGCTACAACATGTAAATGTTATGCATGCGATACTTTTGGCCCACTCTTGAAAAGGATACCATAAAATTAACTAAAAAATATAATCCTTGTCAATTTCATGATGATATAGTTCATTCACCTCCATCTAAGACTCAAAATATGGAGTCTCCTTGGCCATTTTGAATGTGGGGATTAGATATCATAGGTAAATTACTTATATCTCAAGATGAGCATGTCTTTATTATCATAACCATCAAATATTTTACCAAATTGGTCAAGGTTATGCCCCTTGTTAATGTCATTGGTACCACTATTTATAAATTCATATTCAATAAAATAATTTGATTTTTTGGCATTTCTCATACTCCTATTTCATATAATGGTGGTAATTTTAAAAAAAATGATGTCAAACAACTCTGTGTTAAATTCAAAATCCATCACAAATTTTCCACCCCTTATCATCCTCGATGCAATGGAAAAGCTATTAAACAAATAAAATTCTCTAAAATACAATTCATGAAACCCACATAGATCAGCATATTCATCTATATCACACTCTTTGGGCCTATTACACTATAATATACACTACTACTAGGGCAATGTTCATTTTTCTAGTCTATGGTTCTAAATCAGTCCCCCCATTAGAATTTGATCTTTCCTCTCTCTGTATCTCTATTCATGGCATCATAAACTATGAATAATTATGTGAATCTTTCCTTCATGCTCTTTATCTTCTTAATAAACACCATTTTTCTACCCTATAACATAATCACCAATACAAGGCTTGTATTTCCAAACAAGTTAACAAAAGAGTTAAAGTACGCACATTTAATGTTGGTAATATTATCCTTAAACTAGAATACACTCATGACAAATAAGGTAATTACACCCAAAAATTGTGGGGCCCTTATTTAGTCAAGGACATCTTTTGTCCAAGCATTTATCACCTTCAAACTAATGAAGGCCATATTTTTAAAGAGCCCACTAATGCATAATTTTTAATGAATTATCTTGCTTAAATCCTTCCCCTCTTATCATAATTTATATATGATATCCTTTTTAAAAAAAATTGAGGATAATTACATGGGTCTCACCCTTTTCAGCCATCTCTCTTTCCACAAACCTTAATCCTTTCTTTTTAGTCCCTTGGTTTCTTTTCTTTAATGAGTTGCATTATAAAATTGCAAATAGGACCTAGTCTTCCTCATGATTTCCATTTTTTTCTCCTTGTTTCCTATTTTTATAGTACTTTTTTGCACCCTTTGGGTTTTTATTTTGTGACTTGCAATGTAAGGCCATGGATAAGACTTATTCTTCCTCACAAATATCATCTTTATCTCATTTACTTTTTACATGCTTTTTTCACCCTTGTGGGTTTATCTTTTATGATTTGTAGTATACAACCATGGATATGATGAAGCCTTCCTCATAAAATCACCATATTTATATCAGTATTCCTTTTCTAGAATGTGTATTGCAATGGTCACAAGTTTGATCCCTTGTTCTCCACTTTAGCTTTTTATTCTTTTGTAGATAAAATGTGCATAATAATAAGGTGTTATCAATTTTTCCTACACTTCCATCATTTTTTTGATAAGGAATAACACTTCACTATCATTGTATCCCTTGTTCACCCTTTCTCACATTTTTTTGAAATTTGAAGTAATTCAAATTATTTCACGTTTCATTCCTCTTGATTTCCTTTCCTTTCACTCCACTTTGGATAAAACAAGGTTGATGTCAAGATAAAAAATTTGTTTCTCCTAAATTAACATGATTATTTGACACCATGCTCTCTAAGTTATCTTTATTAGCAACCAAGTCTAAAGTATTCAAATGAAAGTCATATTTAGCACCCATGTTTGGTTTTAAAAATTAATATAGAGGAGGAATAGAAAAATACTTTAATAAAGTTAAAATTCAAAAGGCAATGATACAAAAGACAACATTAAAAAATTAAAAAGGTTAAATTCACACCAAAATACATGATCCAAATCACATCTCTTTTCTCTAATCGAATCTCAAACTCCATAGTTGGCTTCATGATAGAGCTAAGGTCCATTAGGGTGTGGTAGGCTAGTAGATTATAATAGGAAAATTCAACAAAATATATGGTGCTATCTAATTTCTCATGCAAGTAGCCAATATTCATAGTAGATCGATGGCTCTATAAGGGGTCTTGAGGAATGAGGAACACATTATGGGAAAGTAGGTCCATTTTAATTTTCATGCATATATTCTTCATTGTATGATTTACATAATTCATTTTTTTACCTAAGATTTGTGTGGCCAAGATAAGTTCTACATATTCCTTAATGTTAAAATTCCCTTTGTTTTGCCAAACCTAATTTAAGTGTCTTGACTTAGATAAAGAGTTCCTCTACCTTAGTTTTTCATTTATTCTCCCCTCCACCCATTTCATTTCCCCCTTTGATATACAAGTGTTATTCTAAATCTATTTTCCCTTCTTATATATTCCTTCTTCTTCACATCTTAAAAACATGTTAGCACTACTTTGTTTCAATTTTATCTATCTTTAGAACAAAATATTATGCTTGTGAAACTAAAAATTACTTTTTTACACCATTGTTTTACATCCCAACATTACTTTTCTTTATTTTTAAATTTTTTTATTATTATACTACCCCTTTTTTATGAATACCTGAGTTTGTTTCTACTTTCATATACTTTTTTCCATTATTGAGTGATGTCAGATTGTCAATTCTAAGTCACTAATGGTGTTTTCCCTTGTATGCACTTTTTTCATTGGTGATTGAGTAAGGATTGTTAATGCTCACTCATCAATGTTATTTTACCATTTTACTTGTCCATATTTATTTAAGGATTTTTATTGCTTTTACATTGATGTTTGATTACCATTTTTTGACATGTATCCTTGGTTTGACTTGGTGAGTTTGCCTTTATTACTTAAGGTTTACTAGTTTGAGTTTTTGGTCTTTAATAACCTTATATTTTTTGGTTACTCAATTTAATTTGAAGTTTTTGACTTGGTCATTTGGTATAACATATCACTTGTCACCCAATATTTCCAAATTTTCATGTACATCTCATCCACATAAGCATAAGTTATATTAGATTTCTTGTATTTGTTTATTTTTGCCTTTTTTATTTTGTATCCTTGGGTTTATCAAAAGTAGTCTCTACACCCTCCATGATTAAAACTAAAAACATAAAAAAAAAAACCATCCAATGATAAAGGTAAATCAAGATAGGCATAAATTACTTTTATTTTTTATTTCTTTCTCTTTCAATCATTTAATTTTAGTTATTTGATGCTTTAAAATACTACAATTCTTTTATCTTCAACATTATATGTTACTATGTTCTTTCTTGAAGCACCATCCCCTATTGTACCTGAGTGACATGTGATGAGATTCAATTGGGTAATATGTATACACATAATATTTTCAAACTTTATCAATTATTGATGCTTTCTATCTTGTTGGAATCCATCGAGTCTCAATCTCTTTGAGTGCATGCCTTAAATGGTGTACTAAGAAAGGGGTGGGTAGACCATTGGTGATTCATATGATTTTTGTCCATTTACTACCACTTTCTATCATTCCATTCATCTCCTATAAACATTTCCCTAGGTTTTGAGTCCTATTTTGCACCATCCTCTAGTAATTTTCCACCTTCATTATCCCTTACCTAACATAAAATCCTTTTTGACTATTTTTGATACACTATCAACCCCATCGACCTTGTAATATAATTGAAAAAACTCATTTAGTGTCTAGGCCAACCCTTGGATAACATAGACTAGGACCTAATTTATTTTTGTCAATAATGATACAAAGTCAATTGGGATTACTATCAACTAGACTTTTTTAAAGGACTAAGGTTAGATTTAGGTATATTAACACATTCAAATTTATATTATTATAAATACATCAAGAGTTAATTATTTATTTACACTTATTTATAATCTACTCTTCCACCATTATACTTGAGGAGTCTTAGCTTTGGGTTTATACTTGGAAAAGAATATTTTTTTATGGAAAAGTCTTAGATTCTTTAGTATTTTTTAATGATCCTTACAAACCACAATAACCTCTTGTAAAGAACATTTGGCTAAGGGAGAGATTAAACCTTGATGAATTCATCTTAAAGGTAAGTATCTCTAACTTTGTTCCTCTCCTTAGTAGATAAAAGTAACATAAGTAATGGATTTTGAATATATTTCTCTCTCCATGTATTAGGGTCTTACATTTACATAGCTTAAATATGATTATCTTATGTATGCTATATTTAATGTTTACTAACCCCATTATGTTCCACAATCTTTAGTGAACACTAGATTAGACTTTACTTTACTTGTTGTTAGTTTAGTGAATATGAAAACATACGACCTAGTTAGGGTTATTGCATAGTTTTTCTTGATTAGAGGATTTAGAACCCTCCCTAGTGGTATTATTGTGGTAAAATATCCCTTGTTTAGGTATAGCATATCCATATTAGTCATGACACTGAATAGCTAATGTATCAACAATCAAAAGTGTAAGTTAGATTTATCTTCTCTGAGTTAGGATTGATTTATAAATCAATTTCATTTCCCTTTACATACAATTTCAAATGAGGTTTCATGAGTCGTCATCCATAACCAAGAACTCCTACACCAACTTCATGAAGACATTCATCACATCAAGCAACACATGTTTAAGGAAAATGATAGGACTTTTCTCTCACCTTCTACTTGGTTTTTTAACTGATTGATGATGGATGAAATTTGTCATACACTCTCTCTATGTATTAACTCCCTCTTTATCCTTATTTCTTATAAAAATGAATCCTTGAATGGAATTGTAGGTATCCTCAATTAGAGTATGGTGAATCCCTTCTCATATTAACACTGATATCTATCCTTATTAATGTTGTAATTAGTGTATATTTCATGGTTAGTTGATGAATTTTAGTAGTAGTGTCATATATCTTTTTCATTTATCCTATCCCCTTACCTATTCATGGGTTTTTAGTCATATTAGTAGGTCATATTAAGTGTCTTACATGATATTATAATGTATAAGTGTGGATATTGACTCAATAGTGTCTCATATGAGACCTCTTGTTTATCCCTCTTAGTTAATTCCTTTACCATAACCTTCATATTGAAACACTAATCCTTAGAGACTCATGTTGAGTTGTGTAATCATATTTCAATCCTATTTCATATTCTTAGTGAAATATAGTCAAGTGGAAGATACTGAGTTTGGTGAATCACCTCCTATTTACTTGTTTTTAGTTATATCTCTCCCTTTTCTTTACATGTAATAGGTTTAGTAGTAGTTTCATGTGATACATCAAGGGAGATGGCCCTAATCTATAGACTCACCTAAAAAATTAGGCCACCCACAACCTAGATGTGTCTCCATGTGTCATATAAATGAGGAAGGATTGAAAAACCTCCTCAAGGGTACAATTTAGAGTGATAACAATAACCATTTTCATGAGGTAGAGTATTTTCCTATTAAATTTTTATAAATTTCTATGATTTACATGTCTAAAGTACCAAGCCCTCAAATGGGAGCACACTATTGATTTTACCCAATTAATGGTTAGATATGCCCATTGTGAACTATCTTAAAATTATTACATTATTAATTTTGATGATAAAACAAAAATATTAGAGCATGTGATGCAAGGACTAACCAAATCAACAATTAACATTGATATCTTTCTGAGTAATGGGACTATAAGTGATAATTTTGCCCTAGTTTCAATTATAGGATGAAGAAGGAGAAATTCACAATCATGGGAAGTGATTGAGACATAATTAAACTAATTTCATGTGTATAAGTTAAATATTATCCATCTATTTGGCATATTATAATGAGGTGAGGTTTGGATAATTTCATTTTTAGGATATATTTTATCTAACCCTATTATTTTGAGAGACTTCTCTATGAGATAGGATGAGAAGGTGGTTAGAATGAAGGTATTTATCATAAAAATCATTGAGGAAGATATATTTAAAGTAAATAGAATTCATTTTGATGGTATGAATTCATTAAAATAAAATAGTCACAAGAGTAAGTTAATGAAAAGTTTCTTCAAGGCTAATTAGGATATTTAGACTGAGAAGAAAGGATATATTAGAATGGATTTTTGAATATCCTAGCCTACCATTTTCTTAAAAATTATGAAGTAATTAACCTTTGAGTGAAAGTACATTATTTTATATTCAAACCATTTCTGATTTATGAATCAATTTAAAGGAGACAAATATAAATTTAACCTGTACTACTTTTTCCTAAGGTTTTTTGAGAGTTTTATCATTGCCTATCAGTTAAATAAGGTTGATGATATCATTCATCTAGATATTAATTTCATTATATTAGATAAGGGAGAAAACTTATGGGGTAAATAAATTTATTAACCCATGGATGTGGAAAGTAGGGATAAGTTAGATGGGAGTTATGAGGAATCCACATAGACTAAGGAAGAGGTCCCTTTGGTGAGACTATCTTCGTTCAACATTTTTAAAAAATAAGAAGAAAATTAAAGATAAGGAGATAATGTTGTAAATGTCTATGAAAAAACTTAATCATGGTAAGGTTGGACTGAAGAAAAATCTCACCCATAATAAGGAAGAAAGAGAAATATGAACATAAAAATAAGGTAAAAAGAGGATAAGAGGACTAAGGAAAATATGGATTTTCCCATGGAAAGAAGCATCAAAGTCCTAGAGTTAGAAATGAAGACTGGAAAGATAGAACTCAAAATTTCTAGGTAATTGGAATTTTGGAGTGAAATGAAGAATGAAACAAAATATTCTTGAGATGAGTTGGGTAACATTCATATAGAGGGTGGTGGAAAATGAAGTGGTTGTCTAAACCCTAAAATACTCCTCAACCCCACTTTTAAAATTTTAAATATCTTTGATAATAAAGGAAAACAAGAAAAAGTAGGCTAAAATTGGTCTCAAGGCTACAAATAATGTAAATAAAGGTAAAGTTTCCCCTATTAATAAGAAAGAGCCAAATTAACCACTAAAGGACCCATAAAATTCAACCCTGCCAAGAAAAGAGATATGAAATCCAAGTTTAAAGGACCAAATAAATGCATGAGGTGATGTTTAAACAAATTGATAAATAAGACTACATACAACACCATGAAACTATATAAGATTACGAATAATTCCAAAGCTATGGTAAATTACTTAGATTTTTAGGAATATTCTTTATAACTCTTTACCATTTTGTTGGGCTTGTTCCTTCTATGTACTGGTTATGGTTTTTTTTATGTTTAGTTAAATACTAGTGTTATTGTGTGGGTTTTAGATGATGCTTAGTGGAATTTTGGTGTAACCCTAGGTACCTTTGTATTTTGTTTGTCATGCTTATCTTTAACTTATTATACTAGTTATGAGATCCATTAAAGCCTATTTATTTACCTAATAAAATAAAAAATTAAAAAATTACAATATTAAATTACATTTTTAAGAGAATAAAATGTCAAAACTCCATAATTGATTCAAATAAATTACAATACTTTAAAAGTTATGCATCCAACAAGCTCTAAAATTATATGAAACCAATTAACAAAGGAAGGAAGGGTTCACATCAAAATATAATTTCCATAATTAGGTACCATTTATCCTATAAATCCAAAAACAAAAGTGTAATCTAACCAACATCAAGGTGCAAATAATAAAAATCTAAGTGTAAGTTAAATAAGTTAAGGAGAGTGTTTAGGATAACTCAACTAGACCCTTGAACATAACCAAAGGGTCTTTTCATCCTTTATTTTCCCTAAAATCCAAGACATAAGGGAAAATATATACAAATTAATTAGTTAATCTAATCACTAATTTCTATTAAGGTAGTAAGGAAAAAAACTCATGATAAAACAATATGTGGAAACCTCAATTTCCACTCAATGGAAAGAGCATATACATCCAAGATGGGGTTAGGGAATAATGATTTTACCATATTATTGAAATAATGCACATTTCACACCTACTAGAGAGATGGGAGTATTTATTCAATAAATTTACCATATGAATTCCCATCCTATCCCTAAATATTCATAAATAAACAAGAAGACCCTCCTAAGTCCAAGCCTTAACTTTTCTCATAAATACAAAAAAAGGATTAGAAAAAAATGGGAAACATTAATTTTACATTTTAAATTTATGATATGAAAAATATCCAAAAAATTATGGTTAAATCCATAAAAATACCACTTCAATTTTTTCAAACAAATATCTCCTTAGTCCCAAATTATTCTTAATAAAATAGTAATGTTGTAAACCATAAGAGGCTTCAAATGCCATCCATGGTCTCATTTTAAAAACAATAATTAACACATTAATTAAAACATAAATTAATGTATTGAAATAAAAATATTTATATGTTTAGATCTATATATTGGGTTTCTCACTTGATATATATCTATCCCTTATTAAATTTCACCCCTAGTAAAAACTATAAGTCACCACATAGAAAACCCTTTTCAAGTTTGATGGAGTGAGGAGTGTGTGAGGAGAATGTGGAATAAGAGAAATTTTCAAAAAATTAATTAGAGTGGGAAAAGGGGGTTGATGATGGATATGGATCTAGGGAGAAATCATATATCCTATATCTGAAGGTGTATCCTTCAATCAGTGTTAGTAGATCATGAGATTTTTAGCCCATAACTAGTTTAGTTTTTGTCTCTACTTAGAGAAAGACCCAATGAAAGGATGACCAATAAGACATGGGTTTAGAAACTCAAAGGAAATATTTTAGATCAAAATTAAATTCATCCTAAACATGTAATCTTAATTTTAAACTTAGATAAAACTTTCAAGATGTAGTGCATGATTCACTAATCCATAGTACCTCAGCTAGAATGGTGGATTATTTTATAGGCAAGCTCTTGGGTGCCAGACTCAATATAGACATTTTTCAGAAAATGAGCAGCAAAAAAATGGTCACCCGATGGCCATTTAGATATATCAGCTATGAATAGTGTATTTTTAATGGTCTATTTCAACAATGACCAATATTGTGCTTGTATCCTAGTTAGGGTACCTTAGATTTTAGTTAAATAAAGGATATTCTTAAAGAAATAGAATCCTAGTTTCAACCTTTATAAATAGGACATTAATATGATTCCTATATGGGTAAGATTGCCAGGATTTACATTAGAGTTTTGGGAATAATATGTGGTGATTAGTATAGCCAAAAAAATTGGTTATGTAATATCTTTTGATGTCTCCACTAAATTTCAAACTAGACTGATTCATGCAAGGTTTTATGTCAATGCTTTTATCAATCATGAGCTTTATAGGTCAGTTATTATCATCTCATCCTAAAGAGACTAGACACAATTCATTTAGTATTAATATTCTTCCCTTAAGTGTGTTAAGTGTCATAATATTGTCCATGGAGCCAAATTATATCCATAAACAATAATAATTCATAATGATGTAATAGAAAATCATCAAATATAGACTAAAAAGCAAGGTCAAATAGAAAAGTAAGAAGTGTTAAAGCCTTCTTTGATAGAGGTATAAAATATAAATATGAAAAAAATATATGATTTTGGTATTTAAATGGATAATATGTCCCCTGAGTATGATATTAATAATGATGATAGCTATATAGGGGAAAGTCCCAGGATTTACATGTAAATGAGAAAAAAATAATGTTTATGGGCATTGATAATGTAAATCTAGGTGATAACTCATTGCCTCAAGAATAGGATAAAGAGAGAACCCAAGAAATGATTCCTCCTCTCTAATAAAATTAATAAGATAAGGAAGGGTGTTTACTTATGACATTAGGAGGTAATATCTAAAATGCTAAATTCAAGGAAAAAAACCAAAAACATTGATCAATAATTCATATACTAAAAAGGATTTTAGTTTTAAAATAGACTCATGGAAAAAAACTCAATATACTTGTCTTGTGGGAAAGGAGGAGCTAAATTTTAATGAACAAGAGATTGTCCCATGCTCAATTGAAGAACTAATTGAAAAGGTTGCCTCTTCAAAATTTAAAAAAAAAAGGAAGAAAAGGCAAACAAACTTCCAATGTAATTACTCAATCAGGAAGTAGATTTGTTGATGTGGGAGAAAAAAAAATAAGAGTAGAACTTCCCAAAGGGAGAATAATAAGAATAAAATAGAAAAATAAATTGCATATGGACTACAAAAAATATTTTTTTAAGTAGTCATCTATGAATACTATTTTTTATGAATATTTTAAGATGGAATATTAGAGGCCTAAATAGCAAAAATAGTCATAGAACATTAAGGGATTTAAAAATGAATATTAGGCCTAGTATTTTGATCCTTTAGAAATATAAAATGGAGGAAACTATGCTAGATAATATTAGTAGAATGAATTGGAAAAACTCTTCAGTCTTAGGGGTTAGTTTAGTAGGAGCTTCTGCGGGTTTTGACATCTTTTAATTAGACAAAGAGGTTAAGGGTGAGACCCTATTTAGGATTCATTCTCATTTAGAAATGTTATTTACTAATGAAAAAGATAGATGTATGTGGATACTTTCTAAAATTTGTTCTCCTAACACTCATTTTGGGCACCATAAGAGCTGGTAGGATATTTTTGAATTTATACATAATTGTAGGGAATTAATATGAATGGTTTTAGGTGACTTTAATACTCCTCTTACTTTATGGAAAAAAGAAGAGGCATCCAGGTCCTTTCAGATAGAATGGAAGACTTAAATGATTTTATTATTGCTCATACACTATTTGATATTAAATTTAGAGGTTCTCCATTCACCTAGTCTAATAGAATAACTGGATAAATTTTAATTCAAGAAAGGCTAGATCACTTTTTGATCTCATTGGACTGGTTATCTTCTAAATATTTTTGTTTCTCCTCTCTCCCAAGAATTGGGTCAAATTGCAATCCTTCGATGTTAAACTTTAATTCTATCAATAAAATGGATAAGACACCTTTCAAATCTGAGAACATGCAGTTCCAACATCCAAAATTTAGAAAGAAATTGAAAGAGGTGGTAAGAGGACTTGTAAGGAATGACCATGTATATTTTGGCTTGGAAACTTAAAAAGGTGAAGGAGGTTAGATTATGTAAAAAACACACTTTTGGCAAAAAAATTGAGCAAAAGAACACCATTATAAATTATCTAGATCAATTAGAAGATTTTATGGATAAGTATGGACAAGATCATATCACTCTTATACAGGAAAAAAGACTTCTCAGTGAATATCAAATTATTGTAGCCAAAGACGAAACATTTTGGAGACTTAAATCAAGAGCTATGTGGTTGAAGGAAGGAGACAGGAATGCTATATTTTTTCCTATGATAGTTATCCATCATAGAATTCATTATAATATTTATAAAATCTTGCTTAAAGAAGGTTTCAAAAGTTTATATCCTTTGATCATTAATAATGAGGTTGTGTATTTTTTTATTTTTTTAATGTTAATCTTGATGGGAATGATATAATCATTAAGAAATTATTTGACAATATACCGATGTTTATTTCTCAATAAGACAAATCAAAAATTCGTAAACTAATTTCCATGGAGGAAATTGGAATTTTTTTCTTCTTGATGAACAAGGACAAAGCCCCATGTCCAAATGGGTTCCCCATAGCCTAATTTCACCACTACTGGGATATAATCAAAGTGGATTTTTTTGTTGGAGTTTATGAGTTCTTCTCCATAGGTAAGCTTCTAAGAGAATTTGATAATTATTTCCTAGTGTTGATTCTTAAGAAAGATGGAGCCTCATATTTTAAATATTTTAGATACATTGGCTTGTGTAACACTATATAAAATTTTCACAAAAATACTTGTTTCAAAGATTCAATCTTGGAAGGAAAATATTATTTTTAAGAATCAAGGAGGATTTTTTATGGGAATACAAATATATGATGGTATCATTATTATCCATGAAACTTTACACTCCATGGAGAAATGAAATAAATTAGGCACGGACATTAAACTTGACTTGAATAAGGCCTATGATAGATTAGATCAAGGCTTTATAGATAAGGTTTTATGTAAGTTTTGACTACATTTTCATCTCAAAAACTTAATCCATACTTTTATATTTTTTTTATGTTCTCAACCCTTGTTAATAATGTCCCTCATATATATTTTGTAAACAAAAGGGGTATCAGATAGGGTGATCCACTATCACCCTTCCTCTTCATTATAATGGATGAATCCTTTAACAAATCCTTCTTGATGTAAATTAGTCAAAAAAAATTAAATTATTTCAATTGGCCTCAAGATTTTATCCTTATTCTATCAATAATTTTTTTATGACATGATGTAACTCACTAAAGCCTTAGTAAAAGAAGCTAAGGACCTAAAAAAATTCTAAACAATTTTGAAAATGCTTCCAAGTAATTGATCAATTTTAACAAAAGCCATATATTCATTTTCAATACTCCTTTATTAAGACAACAAAATATTTTTGAAAAATTATGATGGAAGATCCAAATATCCTTTCTTCATACCTAGGTATGCCTTTATTTGAGGATCAATTACCCATTTAGTCTTAAAAACCTTTACTTGAAATATTTCAAAACAAAATGGTAGGTTAGAAAGCAACTATTTTGTCTCAAGCAAGGAAGTTTAACCTTATCAAAATCACTCTACATATCCTCCCATTTTACTTCATGTCAGTGTTCAAAATTCCAATAATCATAGTAGACCATATTGAAAAAAACTAAAAAATATTCTTTGGTCTATAATGGAAGATAATAATAGAGTTCACCTGGTATCTTGGGACAAAGTTTGTATCCATAAAAAAATTGGAGGTCCAAGCATAATAAGAATTAAAAAGATGAATAAATATTTAATTTATAAACTCAATGGATATTCATTAATAATTCAAACTAATGGATCTAGATTTTAAAATAAAAATACCTTGGGGATAGAGAAAGCTCTATATTTCTCATAAAAGACCAGTTTGTTAGAGGATTGGATTTTTATATTAACCTTACTAGCAATAGAGAATACATCATAAAAGGTAGTAAATTAAATATTTAAAATGGGGAAAATACTATTTTTTGGTAGGATTACTAGATTTTAGATCACCCTCTTAATGATTTAGAGATTTGGCATCAAATTGGTGAAATAATTCAAAATAATTTTAGGGATAAAGTTTTTGATTGAATTCAAGTTTTTGACAAAGGTAGAGACATGATTCATATTCAAGTTGACAACTTAAAAGCTTAAGACTCAACCATTGTCATGGATATTAACTTTATTATCAATGGGTACCATCTTGCTAACCTTTGTAAGGAAGATGAACTCATTTGGGCCAATTCAATTAATTCTAATTAAAATGTAAAATTTGGTTATGATTTATTGATGAATAGAACCAATAATGGATTTCTTTGGGATAATATTTGGTCAAAATAACTCATCCCCAAAGTGAATATTATTCTTTGGCTCATTATGCAGAATAAATTTCCCACAATGGATAAACTCAAAAAATGATGACTTATGTTGTTAATATTTGTCCCCTTTTTGATAAGGAAGAATAATCGGTATGTCACTTAACTCTAAATTACTTTTTCACTTTCAAGGTTTGGGGAATTATTCTCTCCATATTTTATATGGATTTGGTATTCCCTTCTTACTAAATCAACTATGTCATTATTGGAAATCTCCTATCAAAAGTGATGCACTGAATAAATTATGGAGTTAGGATCTGCCCCATGCCTTATGAGGTTTATGGAAATAATGCAATGACAAAATATTCAGGGATTTTAAAATTTATAGTGTTAGGGTACATTTTAAGATTATAAATTTAGTGATTGATAATATAAAATCCTAAAATAACTTTAACATGTTCATGAGTGAATGTTGAGAATCCCTTATTGATAAGAACTAGGATTTAGAACTAAAAGTTCTTATGTGATTGATCTTATAATAGTGATATAAGTAGACATCTTCTAGGTCTCTTATAGTATGTATTCTTGGTCTATTTTAAGAATTATAGACTTATTATCCTTATAAATTTCCATATTAAATCCTCATTCAGACTACTATCTCTAATTGTTTCAAAATATCCTTATTCTTATCAAGGTTATGTCCCCTACAACTTTATCCACAAAAAATACAAACAATCTTGTTAGGTTTTTTCTCAATTATCAATAATAATATGGCCTTATTAAATGGATACTAGTATTATTATATGGATATTATCCTCTAAATTAATAATTACTTATTATTGTGATAATATTTTTACCTTTCTATTTAATCATATTATTTCACTTCATAGCTTTCTAACACCTTTCTTTATCAATATTAAATTAGGAAACACTATACTACCTTAGATCAATTTCTCAAGTCTATAACCTTATCTCAAAATAATATTACATTCAATAATTAGGATCCTTATTACTTGAATATTTTTTTTATACTCTTTTAAACTCTCTCTGACTCAAAAAGCACATTCCATTCTTCATCCAAAGTTGTAATTAAAACAAAGATAAATTGAAACAAGGTTTTAGGCTCTTTGCACATACCCCTTATCTAAGTTTTGACTAAGAATTTATAAAAATTAAAACCTTAAAAATACCTTTAACCACTCTTGAACATCCTTCCTTATCATTTCACAAAGTTTCATGTTTATATCATTATTCATTTTGAATATATGATCATTTTAATCTTTCTAAAGCCTTATTTTAGGTCTATTTACAGGATTATAGACTAGGTATTGAATATATATTAACTTATAATCATATAATAAAACTATTACCATATTAATTACCTTTAAATAAACCTAATATATAATTCTACAACGTTATGGATAGTTTTCATGGTTCATTTGTGAGTAACATAAACATTTACTCACTACATCTTAGTTAATGGTTTATAGAACTATGAATGGTCAAGGGATATATAAAAGGAATTTTTTATATTATAATTATATATTTTAATATGTTAATACTTGAATAATACCTCCACATTAATATTTTCCTTTATCAATAACTCTTATGTTTTCAACAACTCTAAAAGTCTAATAAATACAATTTCATGAATGGATCAACTCTATCTATATTAAGCTTGAACATTGAACTCCATAAAAAGGATAATATAATTTTAAAGGACTATTTTTAATTATTTTTGGATCCCAAGAGACTTACACATATATTTATTGATTTAACAATCCATCTTTATGTGTAAACTTTTCCAAAGTAATTTAAAAGGCAACTTTCTTCTAACTATCAAAACCCTACAGTTTTTTGTTAGTATACCTCTATAACCAAAGAAGACATGATAAAATTATTTAAAAAATATTAATAAATATACCAATTATTCACTTAAACATTTTTATCAATTGATAATACAATAAAAATGGCATAAAATACTTCTTTTCATTCATACAATCGTATTACCATTACATATACATTGTAATATCTAAAGACTAACGTCAACTCTTCTCTCAAAAGAAAGATTATCAAACATGAATTAAACATGATTACAATATAAAAAGATACAATATTGAAAACAACATCCTTTAAAAACTTATTTTATTGATCATAAACAATTAATAAAATTCTCCAATTTAATTTCTTCATTATAGGCCTATAGACCATCACCAACCTCTCCTCAATGACCTAAAAATACAAACTTTTATTCTTCTTTTGTTACTTTATTTGGGATCCTATTATAATGGTTCAAGCATTATGAGATTTAAAAAGGTTACTAATATTATTTTATGTTTTTTTTAATTCAAAAAATATCCTCTCAACCATTTTTGAACTCTTCAATAAACTTTCCTACTCATCCTCATACATTGAGTTTCTCCTTATCAAGTTGTAAAAATATAAATAATAGAATATTTAAAACATATATTTATACCCTCAAGTTCCATACCATACCAACCACTAAAATCAAATTCAAATTTCAAACTTTTCATTTTTATGGGAAATTGAGTTTCAATCCAAAATGACTACTAACAAGGGGTGATTAAGCATAACAAAGATTATAAAATATAAACACACTATACTAAACCTACTTAATACAAAATTTAAATTATGTTTTATGATGGTCCTACATCATACTCCTTAAGTGAAAAAATTGAGCTCCAACTCAAATGGATCTTTTTCCTTGTCATCCAATTCTTATTATCAATTATTTTGATTCTTTGATCTTGTTTATTTGATTACTAATACAAATCACTAACCTACTTATGCATTATTTTAGGTAATTTTTCTATTTTTTTCTTGTTCTTCACTCAAATCATCATATAGGTGTACATTCATAGTTGACCCACACTTGTTCCTCATACTTATATATGCAACATATAAAATTCCTTCTTTATCTACAACATCATGATTTTGAAGAAAGTTATTCCAACTTATTATATTGATAGATATGTCTTCATGGATTCCATTTTTATGATGCACTCTAAAAGGTATGTTATACATGTTGATCCACTCCTCTCTTGTCTTTATTTTTTTATTTGTATCTCACCTTCTATCTTTAGGAGGTTCATTATTCTTAGTGGATTTTTTATTTCTCCTTTATCCATTATTGATGCCTCAATCACCTATTCATCACATTATTCCTTTATATTTATATTTCAATAATTATCTCTACACAATATCTCTCTTGACCTTCTTAAGGCATGTTCATATATTTTTTTGGTTCCCAATTACACACCTCTTACACTCAACCTTGCACATTTGAATAAAATGGAAATCAATGATGAAAAACCTAATAGTATGTCATTATATCTGGGGAAGGGTTTGTCATCAAGATTAGACTGAATGTAGAAAATGATTAAAAGGCACCTACAAAGGGTATGGTCATCTCCCTGCTACTTGTGGCTCTACCTAAACCAAGGTGAGAGGACCTATGGGGTAGCTTGATCGCATGTAGAGATTCTATAATTAAAACTCCATGGGGGTTTTTTGCACAGAAACAAATATGACCAGGGCATAACCAAGTTTGCACTCTTTACTCATGAAGGGTTATCACATGAAATGAACAAATGATCTATGTCATATACAAGCTAATAAAGATAGATGGGAAAGAGACTGAAATCTTCATTCTATATAATCTTCAACAATAAGGGTTAAATAAAAGATTGAAATGCTATAATTTAAAATAAAAACTATAAACACATTTAAAATATGCAAGATCTTATGCATTTTCAAGGCAAATAACACCTATAGTATGTAAAGGGTATATTATTTGTAGGGTAGAAGAGGGTATGACAAATTAGATAATTATTAAAAAGGAAGGTGGTATGTTGGTGGCCTTTAAACAATAAGGTATCTTGTAAGATTCATGACATCATTCCCAAGCAGAGATGTATAAAACTCAAATGCAAGCTAGTGGGAAATACCAAATTATCCTTGAAAGGATAAAAAATACACTAAAACTAAACTTTGAAAAAAATATTTCCTATCAAATCCATAAAGCTAGGGTGCCCTAATAAGTTATTCAACATGTTCTAAAATAATTCAAAAAGGGTTTTATAACCTAGATCCATGCTTAAAATGATAACCAGTAATGAACATAGAACTAGATATTCAGTAAAAAATATTCACAAAATAGATTGTTTCACTTCATCAATAGGCAATAGAAAATAACCACAAGCATTTTCATTAACTCAAAAATAAATATCACAAACATAAATATTTTAAAATGGTACCATGTGGACAAGCATGGTGAGATTTCTCTTTTGACAAGGGAGACATAAAGATGCTCTCAAAGATCACTAATGCATGTGCAACTGTAACCACCTTAGTGAGGGAGATAAGATCTACACATAGCAATTGATCCTATAAATTCTTGTAGAACCTAGACTTAGATAAAATTAAAAACAACCAATAATAACCTTGAATAGAGGAAAATACCCTTATTTATACATTTTAAAATCTAGAACTATGGGTCATAACTTGTAAAAAAAATTCCCTTGCTATGCCTAAAATATTCATCCATTTACAAGAAAAATCATGACTCTAACTACCTCTATGAGGAATGATGAATATTTGGAGCATATCCTTTGATTTCATGGTAGGAGATGCCTTTCATAAGATCTAAAAGGAGAATATTCATGGTAGATGGTTAAATAAGCTTTGTCATTATTTTCACCTACCTAGGGATACTCTTGACCACTTACCTGCATACTTAAACACTTCTATTGCCATGCATGCCATAGAACAACCTCATTTTTCCATGATTTCATGGGAATATTCTAAATCCATGGCCCTTTGAATGATCCTCTCTAGAGTGGGCCACCTTGGATATGCAAGCCTATAATTTATCGCTCATGGAGGAACTTGGACAAGCACAATAATGAAACAATTTAAAATACTTAGATCATTTTCAAATTTTTACCTTTTGGCTCCAACTTATTTTGCACCTTTTGCATTTTTGCACTTTTTATTTTTCACATCTAGCCTTTTAGGGATTCCTTCATATTTTTTTAATGCAAAAATGCATTAGTTTCAAATTTTGATTTACTTGGGTAAATCCTGGTCCCTCTCATAAATTTATAATTTGTAAAATTCTAAGCTATTATTAATGGTAGAAGCTTTAGCTAAATATATTACATAAGGTCCTTGAACGTGTCATGCATGCCTATGTGGCATCACCATGTCACTTTGCTCACTAATATATTTGCTTTAACTGACCTCAACATTACTTGTCTTCATATATAGTTGGGTCTCATTGAAATTTCCACCTTCTTATGTGGTAATGCCAAATCCTTGTATGCATGATGAATGCAAACATACCACATGGCAGCCCCATGAGTTCTTAGCATCCATTTATCATTATATTTTATTAAGAGCCATTATATCTCTATTAATACCCCTTGATATCATGCCACTTGTATAATATGTAGGATTTTTCCCAACATACATAGTCAATCTCTACCATGATAACATCCTTTAGCCATGTGGTTGCTACTCATTCAGCCCAAGTCCTTTGATAAGCCAAATCTCACTCATGTCATTGATCTTAATTTTCATGATCAAATATGGAAAATAAATATAGTACAAAGGAGAAATCACCATTGTCCATCTATTATGGATTAAATTTGATGTTTGAATGCCTATCAGTTGTCTATGTGAACATTTTTGACAGGAATGTGACCATAAAATTTAAGCCCCAATAGATAGTTGTCATAGATTAAGTTTGATTTTTGCATTCCTATCATTTGACATCCACGTGAATGTATTTCATGGGCATTTGACCATCAAATTTAAGACCCAATATATAGTTACCATGGCTTAAATTTGACATCTATATGCCCATCATTTGATGTTTTCATGATCGTCAATGACATTTGCATAACCATCAAATTTAATCCCTAATATTATAATGGCTAAGCTTAATTTTGATGTTTGTGTGACCATCAATGATATCCATGTGGCCATCACACTTCTTGTTCAACTTTTTTTAAATCTTGCATCTTGAGTCAAAAAAACATGAAGGTACCAAACTTGCAAGAGAGGTTCATGGCATCAAAATTATTGATTTTATGCAATCCTTTGACCATGAGATGATTTTCATGCAAACTTTAAAAATTCATAAGTACAATGAGCAGTCCATTTCTACCTTTGCTTTGAGATCTACTGAATAATTCATTATTCTAGCATGCACCATCGATCCCAATTTCACAGATCAAGCATGGAATAATGATCTATATGCATAAGGCCTAGTCCTTTACTCTAGGTTTTATTTAATTCCTAATAGGGTGCCCACAATGGTGACACTTGTCACCATATCTCTTATCTTAGGGATTTGTTACAATAATGACCTTCTACACCCTATGATCTTGACACATATGTAATTCGAGCAAATTTATTCAAAGTTCTTGGTCTGCAGGTCTTTTGTCTTTGGCATTTCTATTTTCATTCAGCCTTTTGTTCAATTATCCCTTTTTATGTGGCATTTTTATCTTTGTATCAATTTCATCGGTATAATTATTTTACAAGAATTCCTTAATCAAGGTTTCTATTTGTGGGCCTTTGTTTATCAAGATAATTGTTTCAAACATTTTATATGGGATAATTTTCTTGAATTATTGAGCACATTATAGCCTTTTTAGCACAAATAAAATGTCTGATGGAATTCATTTGGGCCTTTTACTATGAGAAATTTTCTTGATACTAATGATCCTTTGGACTTTTTTGCCAAGCACTTTTCCCAAAAAATTTGAATTTTTCACTCTTAAAATATTGTAATTCTTTTGAGATTTTTATGTGGTCAAAATATCTAAGACAAATAAGGGCTTTACATTTTTCTTAGAACAATGCAATTTTATCAAGTTTTTTGTTGCAAATAATTTACCTAACAAAAATAAGTCTTCAAACTTTTTTCATGAACAAAAATATTTAAGACTTATTTCCATTAGGAAAAATGTCTCGATAAAAAACCTAAATACCTTAAGGATTCATATGTAGTACGTAAAGACCGAATTAATACTTAACCAATTTAACACAAAACTTGACATTGGAATGAACATTTGAAGACATAAATTGGGCTAAGGACTCAGGATGTGAACATAATAAGGGCTCAATTTATTTAGTGAAATTTTGAGCACTAACACTGGCTCTCACCCAAAGATACACACCCCCTACAGGTGTGTAAAGAACCCTAGAATGTAATTCCATGTGTCAATTTATTAGGCCATGGAATCAAGATGCAAAAACTTTAGAAAACACCCATGAAGACTCAACAAAACATGGTAAACTTAACAAAAATGGATCAAGAGGATCTAAAAATGAACACAAAATAAAAACATAAAGGGAAACCATACAAACAAGGCTCAAAGTAGAGTAGAAATAAAGCAACAAAACAACAAAGGATAAAATACTATATAATTGTGTACACAGTTATAGATAGACTCAATCTAAGAAGTTTTTTAGATGTCTACCATTGATTGAAAACTCTAGTATTTCACAATCCAGGTCTCTCATGAAAAACATGCATTCCCTAATTTGGTAGTCAATAGAATAAGGACCCATCCACAAGGCATCAAATTTTACATGTTTTCCTTTCTCCTCATGTTTGATGTCCCAAATTAGAACCAGATCACCTACTTGGAAAGTTCTTGGAGTGACCTTCCTATCAAATATCTTCTTCATCTTTTCCTTGAAATTAAGGTGTCATTCATGAGCTTGTATTTAAATTTCATCAATCTCAATAATCTAGTTTATCTTTCTTTCATAGTGGTTTATTTTCTCATCATCTTTAAATTGTTGTATGAGCTGATAGGTTGGTAACTATAAATACATAGGCAAAACTGCTTGAGCTCTATAAACAAACTCAAAAGTGATTTTTCCTATATCTCTCTTAGGCATTATTTGATCATCCCATAAGGCAAACTTTATCTATTCACCCCATTTATTCTTATTTTATTAAAAAGTATGTCTAATGATTTTAAGCAAGTTCTTATTACTAGATTTTGCTTTCCCATTCTTGCGAGGGTTATAATTGAAAGTATAGGTCAATTTAATCTCACACTCTTTGCATAATGCCACTAAAATATTGGCTTTTTATCTCATATAATTGTCATTAGTAACTTTAATAGGCACACCAAATCTATAAATAATCTAATTCAGTAAAAAATACATAACAAACTTGTATGTAGCCTTCCTTGTAGGGATTGCTTCAACCTATTTTGTGAAGTAGTCAATTGAAAATAGTATCCTTCTATGTCCAATGCTTAATGAATCAATAATTTCTCCAATTAAATCCATTCCCCATTATTTTAATGAGCCTTCAATCATCGTAGGCTTTAATGAAAGAGAACCCAAAGCTTTCATTCTCCTAGCAAAGCATTGACATTTCTCACACTCTATGGCTATCTGAGAAATATCATTAAACAGTTATGGCCACCAATAACTAGCTCTTAGAATTTTATGAGTTGTATCCTTAGGAAAAAAATGACCACCACACATACACTATGGAAATCTTCAATCAGTTCAACAATCTAATCTTCCATCACACATCTTAGAAGAACCCCATCCAGATTCTCACAAGCTAGTCCATTCTCAGTCAAGAGGTATTTTTGGGAGACAAGTTTGAGAATTCTTATTTGATTTTTATCCAAGTCATGGGGATAATTTAATTTATTATAGTAAACAATATCTCTATACCACAGAGATATATTAAATTGACTCAAAAAATCATCAACATTAATAACAATAATGTTTACCTCAATATCTTTCAAATTGGTCTCAACCATAAGCTTGGCTAGACCCACCCCTCTTATTAACTTGGTGGTCTAAATATCCATGGCATACTCTTGTAACTTGTTGACCCACCTACATCTCTTACTAGATACTTCAGTCTGAATCAAGATTTCCTTCACCATGGTATACAGGATATAAGCAACAATATTTAAACTTGGAATATAATGCCTCAATGACTTGATAAATTTCAAGAGTGTGAAAGCTTGTTTTTCCATAATGGTATAATTCAGTTCAAGACCTTTCATAGCTTTGATAAATAAATCTATGGGATGATCATGACCATCTTCATTTTTTTACAATATAATAGTAGTAAAAATATTGTATTATGTAAAATAGAATATCTAGAATGGATTTGTGTAATCAAGGTTAGACAAGATAGGAGCAAACTTTAAATCTCCCTTGATGTCATTGAATTTTTGCATGGCCTTCTCCCATTTGATGGTCTGGTCCTTATTCACTATGGAATTAATGGTAGATTAATCTCTACAAAATTAGACAAAAACCTCCTTTTAAAGTTAATTTATCCAAAGAAAGACTGAATACCTTTCTTAGACTATGGGATAAGTAGTTTGTTAATGGCTTCAACCATTTCAGGGTCAATCATGACACCATCCTTGGACACTATATATCATATTAAGTTGGCATTTTTTACTCCAAAGGGGTAATTATTTAGATTAAGTAAAATTTCAAACTCCCTGCATATAATCAACACTTTCTCTAGATGTTCCAAATGTTCTCTAGTATTGGAGTACGTAGTAATGTCATCCTGATACATAATAATGAACTAGTTAATTATACCTAAAAAGTGACATCCATAGCTTGTTGTAACATTACACCAAAATTAATCAATCTAAAATGCATCCTCATATATACATACATACCCCAAGGCATAATGAATGTAGTCTTGGATCTCTCAGAATCCTTCACCATAACCTAGTTATATCTTGAGAAACTATCTATGGTTAACATATCTAATCTATTAACACTTTGTAGTAGGTTATCCATATTGGGTAGGGGATAATTATCTTTTAATGAAGCCTTGTTGAAATTTCATAAATCCACACACAATTATCTGTCACCATTCTTATTTTTCACAAGGATTAAATTGGAAAGCCATGATGAATACCTAATGGGATGAATGATTCCACAATCACTTAGATTTTTTAACTCATACCTCATCTTGGTGGCCAAGATGGGGTTAATAGGCCTCTATTTCTACTTGAAATTATTATTATCATGCTATAATTAGATGATGTGATGGAATAGGTCTTCCCTATATGAATTTAGCTTAGAATAAGATAATGCTAAATAATCATGGTACTTTTTAAGTAGTTTCATGTAAACTTGCTTCTCAGCTACACTTAGGTGAATACTTAGCCAAAACTTTCTTGGATTATCATGAAAACCCAAATTGAACTTAGTCACATCTTTTGAAATAAATGAGTATCTCAATTTTATCCTATCAGCTCCATCAAAAGATGCTTCTAAGCTTACCAGTCCTCTAGGGAACATGTTTATCTTCATTTTAATAATGTTTTTCCCAAATAGGGTTTCTTTTCCATCATAAACCTAAACCATAGATTCCAAGTCTATGAGTTTATCATGAAACTCAGCTTCATAATTTAGAAACATCTTAATCTATTCATCATCATCAAAAACCTATCAATGATGCACATTATCTAGGATTGAAGGCCTGAAAATCACCTTCACTTGATATTGACAATGATGGATCATATTTTTAATATCAAACGGAGTGCCTAACCCTATGAGTTTGTCAGCATCTTCATTGAAACTTCTATCATGATAAGAAATGTTGAATGCATAAAAAAATTCAAGTGAATACCAAACAACATTCTGATATTATCTCAACCTTTTATTATTGGTGGCATAAGCATTTTGGATCTACTTAATCATTAGCTCAAAATAACAATTGACAATCAAACTTCTAATTACGTATTCTCAGGGAATTCATAAGCCAAGCAAGAGTGCCTCATACTTAGTAGTATTATTCATTCACCCAAAGGATAACTAAAAAGAAAACATAAAACATTTACCATTGGGGGCATAGAAGACAACCCTAACTCCATTTCCAAGATTAGAGCAAGCCTCATCAAAACATATTTTCCAAACTTCATTGTCTTTATCAGGGTTAACATTAATAACAATAAGCTTTTCACTAGTATCAAAATTCCCAATAAAGTTTCCCAATTCAACATCTACATATAATACTTCATTTAGAACGTGTTTTAGATATTTAATTACATGTAGCATCTTTGGCTCTCTATAAATCTTGACAAGCTTAACCTCCATTAGAATGGTGACATAAGATAAGTCCATCTATATGCTTTTACCCATGCTATCAGCCCATTTACATGAAAACAAGATCCCCCACTTAGGTGAGCAGTCCATAACTACCACATCTATATTCAAACACTTTCTTGGATGCACTACCAATTTTACCTCCAACCCCTTAACTTTTCCAACAACTAGAACTTCTCATGAGTCTGTGGCATAACACTTGCCAAAAGATGATGTAATCTTAACACTAATTTTAATTAGGACACCCATGGGTATCACATTACAAGAAGCTCTAGATTCAAACATATAATTATGAATCATCAAACCATTGATCATTAGGGTTGTGTAAAAAATATCCATATTCAATTGAATTTTTATAAGTATATTCCCCAAATAGACCTCTAGATCAGGTTCAAAAACCTCTTCTAATTACTCATCTTCTTCTAAGGGTGGTTGGGTAATTCAATTTCATTCATATTAGACCTCTCATCAAATTTTAAGTACTTAAAACCCCTCTTCCTATATTTAGGTATTCATAATAATTCAATAAGTGGCACAGTGATTTTTATTTTAATTAACACTTGGGACATATCACACACACTATACTAAGAAAGATGCATATTTGGTGGAAGGATAACAACACTATCAGCTAGGATGAAATCACTTAATGTCTAAAGTGGAGTAGGCTAGGATGGATTAACACTCTTATCAATAGTTTTCAGGGGCAAATTTGTCTTAGCATCATTCACACCCTTAGGGATACTAGATAATATGGGTACTTTATTCTTGGCTGGATCATCTTTGGGATTAGTACATTGGGAAAAGGGCACTAGTTTGAAAGATTTAGGGACTATTTTAGTTTTATTAACACCTTTATTAGCATCCCCTACTTTTGTGTTTATAGGGGTAGTGTCTTGAGGTGCAAAAACTTGATATTTGATTCTCAAGTGATATTCCTTCTCTTGGGAAATTATTGCATTAATTATCAACTACATATCCTCAACTAAAAAAATCCCCCCATCATATTTCTTAATCATCATGGAGCATAATAAATCAAAATCATGAATGGGTAATTCATATGTTTGTACCATATTGACATCATAATCAAATTCAAGAGTTGGGATAATTACCTTCTCAACTACACTCCAAAATTGATCAATAGTAGTAGCACTCAGTTTTTCATGGAGATAGTCAATTTGCTTCAAGGGATTTGATAATTTAACATCAAAATATCATCATTAGATGACACAGACTCAAGTTCATCCTTATCTTTATCAATATTTTTAGCTATATCACATGGGGGATGTGGAAGGAAGCGCTTGTCACACCAATAAATATCAATGTCATAATATATAGCATTCACCTTGGCATTTGAAGGATCAGTCACTTCTTTTTCATCCCCTCTATTTTGATGTATATCTATTCTTTATTCACATGTAGACCTCTTCCCTCTTTCAATATCTCGATGGTGTAAAGCTAAGCTTCCTTGTTCTTAGTTCATAATTGGAGCCTTATCTTAACTAGTAGACACATGAGGGGCCCCCTTTTTAGCTCTAGCCAACTTGTATGACGTTTCTTTGACAACAAAGGCTAATTTTTTAATAGTTTCCTCAAGGTTGGATATCTTTGTGGACTATGTCCTTTCAAGATTGACCAGCTTCACATCAATGCTCTTGTTCATGGGATTTCTCATAGCCTTTATGTTTTTCTTAATTTGTATGGCCATATTAAATGCCAACTATAGGTTGGTGGGAGAATTTTCCCTCAAGTAGTATGTAACCTTATTATCGAAGGCATCATAGTATTTTATCAATAATGTTATATCACTGGGCCTAATGTTTTTGGGTAGCCACACCATAGTTTTGTTGAAACATGTATTTAAGTCTTGAACACACTAATTTAGGTTCTTGATTTTTTAAAATTTATCCAAAAGGAACCTTGGATATTATATCACCATATTGATTTTTGAAAACATTCCTCATTTCTTCCCATGAATCAATGCATCCACTGAGAAGATAATTCAACCATTCATGAGTGTCTTCCTTTAGTGTGTGAAAAAAAAACTTAATTCACACATCCTCATGTTTAACCTCATAATATTCAATAATATCATGAAAATCCCTCAAGTTCTTATCACCATTCACTACATTATTCCCTTGGAATTTTGGAAGGCATTTCCTTACTTCATTCGTTACTTCATTAGGATAACCCTCCATTTCCTCAAAATTGATAGGCCTAAATTTGGGAACATGAAATGTAGGACACTCATTATCATATTGGTCCCTATGCATCATGATTGGTTCAATATAAGGTTCAATAATAAATGATAAATGGATATGAGGGGGTGAATGAGGTGGACTTGGTGGATCAAACTTGGGAGGGGATTCAGCTAGTTGAGAAGGAGTTGGGTAATACATAGGATTATAGTTTTTAGAGTCACTAGGAGAGATATGATAGTCCTTAATAATAGGACAACCAATAAATAGTTCAATATTATAAAATTATTAACAATCCTTGGTAGCTAAACTTTGCCCTTCAACATACCTCCAAACTTGTCCCCTTCTCCTTAGATGAATACTTAATGGTGGAACAAGTTTCTTAGATGGGTCACCTTTGAAATATGATCTCAATCCTTCCATCTTTGTAAACAATAAAACACTCAAATATAAAACCAAAAAAAAAAAATTCAAAATAGACACTGGTCTTTTTTGAAAACAAGCGATAAAAAATTAGTCACCACTAGAATCATAATTCTAGAATGTAACAGTTAACAAACTAATAGTGATACATGTTAACAACATACATTTCTGAAGATAATGATGATATAAAAAGCAAAGACACTAAAATCTTTAGAATAATGTTCAAAAGGGTAAAAAAACACCTTCCAATATGTAAATTTAATATCTCTTTACAAGAAACTTAGTTGATGTCAAATTGTCAAACCTTAAAACATTCCTAGCACATCCCTATTGGAGTGTTGTGGCAGTGATGACCAAGATAGTCAAGTCAATGCAAATATATGCAAAGAACTTTCAAACTTGAGATACTCACAACTCTCTACAAGTTCTCTACAAGAGTCATTGGTAGCACAAGTGACATAGGTGTCTTTTTTCTCCTTAGCAATAACACCAAATGAGTGTTGGTTCCCAGTTATACACCTCTTATGCTCAGCCTTGCACATTTTTTAAAAATGGCAAGAAATGATGAAAACCCCACAAGTATATCATTATAGTAGGGAAGGGTTTGGAATCCACATTATACAGAATGTAGAAAATTATTGAGAGGCACCTATAATGGGTATGGTTAACTCCCAGCTACTTTTGGATTTTCTTGAACCAAGGTGAGAGGACCTATGGGTTAGCTTGCTCACATGGAAAGATTGTGCAATTCAACCTCCATGGGGAATTTTAGCATAAGTAACAAATATAACTAGGGCATAACCAAGTTTGCACATTTCACCTATGAAGGATTATCACATGAAATGCATAAATGCTCTAAGTCATATACAAGCTACTAAAGATAGATGGGAAAGAGACTGTAATCTTCATTATATATAATAATCAATAATAGGGGTCAAATTAAATATTGGAATGCTAGAATTTAAAACACGAACTATAAACACCTTTCAAATATGCAATATTTTATGCATTTTCAAGACAAATAATACTTATAGTATGTAAAGGGTGTATTATTTGTACGGTAGGACAAGGTAGGTCAAGTTGGATAATTATAATAAAGGAAGGTGGTGTGTTAGTGGCCTTTAAACAATATGGTATCTTGTAATATTCATGACATCATTCCTTAGCATAGATGTATAAAACTCAAATACAAGCTAGTCGAAAATACCAAATGATCCCAAAAAAATAGAACATACAATAAAACTAAATTTTTAAGAAACTTTTTCTTTTTAAATCCATAAGCCTAGGGTGCCCTAACAATTTATTCAATAACATGTTCTAAAATAATATATAAAGGGTTTTATAACCTAGATCCATGCTCAAAATGATAACTAGTAATGAACATAGAACTATATATCTAGTCAACAATATTCAAAAAACATATTGTTGTACTTGATCAATAGGAAATAACAAAGAACCATAAGTATTTTAATTAACTTGAAAATAAATATCACAAACATCAATATTTCAAAATGTTGCCATGGGGAAAATCATGGTGAGATTGCTATTTTGAAAATGGAGACATAAAGATGCTCTCAAATCTTGATAATGGTTATGTAGATGTAACCACCTTAGCAAAGGAGACAAGATCTACACACAACAACTGATCCTATAAATTATTGTAGAACCTAGAATTAGAGAAAATGAACACCTAAAACAATAACCAACAATAAAATTGAATAGAGGAGAAGCCCTTTATTTATATATTTTCAAATATGTAACTATGGATTGCAACTTAAAAAATTGCAAAATAAACTTTCAAGTCTACCAAGATGCTTCCAACTAGAAAAAATTCCCTTACCATGCCTGAAATTTTCATCTATTTGTAATAAAAATCATAACTCTAACTACCTCTACAAGGAATGATGAATATTTGGAGCATTTCCTTTGATTTCATGGTAGGATATTCCTTTCACATGAGCTAAAAGGAGAATTTTAATGGTAGAGGTCTGAAAAAACTTTTTCATTATGTGCAAATGCCTAGGGATGCTCTCGACCACTTTCTTGTATAGATGGAAACTTCTGGATAGATGCCCTCCCTCCTATGTATGCCATGGAATAACTTGATTTTTCCATGATTCCCTAGGAATATTCAGGATCCATGGCCCTTTGAATGATTCTCTCTAGAGTGGCCCACTTTGGATTTGCAATTCTATAATTTCTTGCTCATGGAGGAACTTGAACAAACACAACAATGAAAAAATGCAAAAGACTTAGGTCATTTTCAACTTTTTACCTTTTAGCTCCAACTTATTTTTCACATTTTGCATTTTTTCACATCTAGCCTTTTAGGGATTCTTTCATATTTTTTAATTTAAAAATGCATTAGTTTCAACTTTTGATATAATTGGGTATATCTTGGTCCCTCTCACAAATTTTTAATTTGCAAATTGCCAAGCTATTGTCAGTGGCAAGAAGCTTTTTCTAATTACATTACATAAGGTCCTTGAATGTGTCATACATGCCTATATGGCACACCATGTCACTCTGCTCACCAATATCTTCGATTTAATTAACCTCAACATTAATTGTCTCCATATATAGTTGAGCTTTATTGAAATTTCCACCTTCTTATGTGGCAATGCTAGATCTTTGTATGTGTGATGAATACGAGTGTGTCACATGATAGCCCCATAAGTTCTTAACATCCATTTATCATTATATTTTATTATGATCCATTATATCTCCATTAAGACCCATCGAGATCACACCACGTAGATAATCTATGGGAGTTTTTACACCATACACAATCTATCTTTATTAGGATAGCACCCTTCCACCACATGGCTACTCCTCATTTAGCTCAAGTCCTCTGACAAATCATCTCTCACTTACATTGTTGATCATGATTTTCATGATCAAAATTAGACTATCGATTTAGATCCAAAGGATCAAAAACCATTGGTTGTCTATATGGATTAAATTTGAAATCTACATGCCCATCATTTGATGTCTACATGGACATTTTGATGGGTGCACAACCATCAAATTTAAGCCCCACTAGATATTTTCCATGGCTTAAAATTTGCATCCATGCACCCATCATTTAAAATCCACATGGAAATATTTGATAGGTGTGTGACCAAAAAATTTAAACCCCAATAGATAGTTATCATGGCTAAAATTTAACATCCATGTACCCATCATTTGGTGTTTGCATGATTGTTAATGATGTCTATGTGACCATCAAATTTAAGCCCTAATGTATAATGGCTAAGCTTAAATTTGATGTCCATATGACCATCAATGATGTCTACATAGCCTTCACAGTACTTGTTTAACTTTTTTGAAATCTTGCATCTTGGGTCATACAAAACATGAAGGTATCAAACATGCAGGAGATTTTTATGGCATCCAAAATATTGATGCTATACAATCCTTTGACCATGAGATGTTTTTCATGTAAACTTGAAAAATGTATAAGTACATTAACTAGTCCATTTTTGTGTTTGATTTGAGATATGTTAAAGAAGCCCTCATTCTAGATCACACCATCTATCCCATTTACATAGATCAAGCATGGACCATCAATATCTATACATAGGTCCCAGTCCTTTTCTCTATATTTTGTATGATTCTTGACAAGGTCACCATGATGGTGACACTTATCACCATTTCACTTGTCCTAGGGCTTTATTGCAAAACTGACCTTCTATGCCCTATGAGCCCAACACTTATGCAATTTGGGTGAATTTCTTCAATGTTATTTATCATCAGATCTTTTATCTTTGACATTTCTATTTTCATTTCAGATTTTTGTTCTCTGGTCCCTTTGTCTGGGGTATTTTTGTTTTGGCATCAATTTAACCAATTCAATTATTCTGTAAGAATTCCTTTATTAGGGTTTCTATTTATAGGCCTTTATTTATTAGGACAATTATTTTGAACATTTTGTTTGGGATAATTTTCCCTAAGTATTAAGCACATTTGGGCCTCTTTTCCATGGACAAAATGTTTGATGGAATTCCTTTGGGCCTTTTTACATTGGTAATTTTCTTGATAGAAATGATCCTTTAGACTTTTTCATCAAGCACTTTTCTTGAAATACTTGAATTTTGTACTTTTTATGAAACATTGCAATTCTTTATGGATTTTTGCATAGGCAAAATGTCTAAAAAATAAGGGATTTACATTTTTCTCAGAACAATTCATTTTTATTGAGTTTTCTGTCATGGATAATTTTCCTGATGGAAATAAGTCTTCAGACTTTTTGCATGAAAAAAAATCTTGAAGACTTATTTCCATTAGGTAAAATGTCCTAAAAAAAAATCAAAGACCTTAAGTTTTATGCACACTAAGTAAAGACCGAATTAAAACTTAGCCAATTTAACATAAAACTTGGCATTAGAGTGAACATTTGAAGATATAAATTAGGATAAGGACTTAGGCTTTGAACTTAACAAGGGCTCAATTAATTCATTACAATTTTAGGCACTAACATATTTAATACTAAAAATATATTTCATATAGTCCTCTTATATCAATGAATAACACAATGCTATAACATAAAATAAGAATATCACACAATGAATAAATTCACCTTGTTTTATTCTTCTATGTTTACCTCCTTGAGTATTTTTTCCTTATTAAACCATATCTAATCTAAAATGGTTTTTTTGACATATTCTTTTACTTTTTTATCCTTATTCAAATCTTCTTACTTCTCTAAATGGTATTATTCATAAGAATTTTTAATTTTCTCCTCATTTGCTTACTTTATGTGAAGCTCATGTGCCTCATCTATTTGATCCTCCATATTAAAATGGAGTGTTTCTTACCCTTAAATATCCATAATTGCATAAATGATGTCTTTATCACAAATCAAATCATATTTTGGAAACTCAATGGTTTATTCAAGTATCTTGTAGTCCTCCACATCTATATTCTTTATCATGATATTTTCAAGTTATTCCCAAAGTTTAATTTCCAACTCTTCCATAATTTTAAACTCCTCATCATTCACTTAATATTTCTTAGATATGATTTCATCCTCTCAGATGAGGATCATTATTTTCTCTTTTTCTTCCTATCGCACCTCTGTAATTAGTTGGTCAAGGTTATTTATCACCTTGTCTTTTTCATATTGTTCAAGATTTAATGCCTCATCTTGGGAAATATCTTTTTCTACTTATGTAACTATAAACACACACTCACAGATGTTTTTATAAAAAAATTGAGGCTTTATTACCTCTCAAAATTATTTCTTCTCTGATTGAGATGTTAACATCTTTATCCACCTCTTCAACTTATAATAACTTGTTGCTAATTTATTCTCTCAACAACCTACTTAATTGACCATTTTACCATTTAATTCATTCTTATGAAGAAAACTTATATTTAATGGTTTCATTCTTCAACATATTGCATCAAACATGATAAATCTTGCTTTAAATCATCTATTTATTTTTAAATATCCTCCTCACTTTTCTTCATTTGGTTCTTCATCCTTCAAATTCCTTCCATCTATTTGTATTTATCTCATGCATTACCTAAAGCCTCTTTTTTATTTTGACACCTATTCACACTTATTTTAATCTCACCCAAGTCTTTTTCACCTTGGTCTATTGATTTTGTATCTAAATATTTTTCACCTTAGAAGTACCTCTTGAGCCTCATTGTGATTTTACCTTCCCATCAAACCTTATTGGGCTTTAGAACTACTTGAACCTTATTTATTTCATTTATTTTTGATATTTTACCAATAAATTCTAAGATTTGATACCATTCTGATGTAAGTAGACCTCTTCTTGTTCTATTATGGTAGGTATCATAGGTCTATTTTAGGCATTCTATCCTTATTGTATTTATAAATTTATATTTTTACTCCTTGTTTAGACTACTCTCTTTAATGGTTTTAAGAGATGCTTCTTATCAAGGTTATCTTCCCCACAACTTTTTCCACAAAACATACAAACAATATTGTTAGGCTTGATCTCAATTGTAAATAAGCTTATGGACTTCTTTAATGCCTCCTAGTCTTCTTATATGGATATTATCCTCCCAATTCATAATTAATTGTTACCATGATAATTTTTTCACATTTCTATTGAAGGCTTCTATCTCACTTCATATCTTTCTAACACCCTTCTTTATCAATATTGAATCAGGAAATTATATATTATCATAGATCAATTTTTAAAGTATGCAACCTTATCTCAAAATAATATTCACTCAAATAATTAGGATAATTACTAAATAAACATTTTTATTAAATTCATTTATACTTTTTCTTACTCAATAATAACACTCCATTCTTCATCCAAAACTATATTTAAAACAAAGTCAGATCAAAATATGGTTTTAGGCTCTTTTCACAAACCTATTGACTAAGTTTTAACTAATTATTTCTCACTAGAAAAATTCAAAACTTAAAAAATGCATTTAATCCCTAATTAACATCCCTATCATTCGATAAAGTTTCATGTTTTTCCCACAATCCATTTTGAGGATATGACCATTTTTGTCTTTCTAAATCCTTGGTTATGTATATTTGCAGGCTTATAGATTGGATTTTAAATATATATTCCATTATAATAATATAATAATAATATCACCATCTCTATTACCTCTAAATAACCCTCATATATCATTATACAATGTTATGGATAGATTTCATGGTTCATTTGTGAGTTATAGAAACATTTACTCACTAAATCCTAGTTAAGGTTTTATAGAACTATGATTGGCTAAGGGATATTTAAGAGTAATTATATAGTTTATAATAATATATTTTCCTATATTAATACTTGAATAATACCTCAACATTAATATATTCCTTCCTCAATAATTATTATCTTTTGAGCAACCCTGAAAGTCTAATAAAGATAATTTCTTAAATGGATAAAACTCTATCTCTATTGTGCTCGAATAGTGAACTCCATAAAAAGGATAATATATGTTTAAATGTATATATTTTTTAATTATTTTTGGTTACCAATATATTTATTTATTTATCAATACATATTTATTCATAAACTATTCTAAATTAATTTAAAAGTCAACTTTCTTCTAACTGTCAAAACCCTACAATTTTTTATTAGTAGACCTTTTTAACCAAATAATATGCCATAAAGGTATTGAAAAAATATTAATAAATATCCAAAATATTCACTTAAATATTTTTAATAAACAATAATTTAACCAAAATGGCATAAAATACATCTAATCTTAAAATTATTACACAAACCCTGTCAATCTCTACAGACTAACATTAACTCTTCTCTCAAGAGAAAGATTATCAAACATGAAATACACATTATTACAGTATAAAAATATCTAATATTGAAAAAAATATAATATAAAAAATTATTCTATTTGTCATAAATAAGTTACAAAATGCTCCAATACTCTGTGTTCTTCATTACAGACCTAAAGACCATCACCAACCTCTCCTCAATGACTTACAAATTTAGACTTTTATTCTTCTTTTATTGATTTATTTTGGTTCTTATTGTATATTTTCAAGACTTATAATGTTTCAAAAAAAAATTAACATTAATTTTTTGTTGTTTTAGTCAACAATATCTTCTCAACCATTTTGAACTCTTCAACAAGTTTTCTTAGTCATCATTATTTGATGAGTTTATCTTTATCAACTTGTACAAATATAAATAAAGATTATATAATATTTAAAAAATATATTTATACCATAAATTTCCATCAAATAACAACATATAAAATCCAAAATTAATTAGACCCATCAAACCATTTAAATAAAATTCAAATTTTCAAACTTTGAATTTTGGCAAGAAACTAAATTTTAGACCAAAATGACTACTAAAAAATGGAAATGAAGTATAATAAATATTATGACATATAAAAACACTCTAATAAACCTAATTAATACCAATTTTATAGTGTGATGATTATATATCATAAAATAGTGAGGAGAATGAGTATGGTTTGGCAAGTTCCTTCTATAGGTTGCATAAAGTTAAATTTTGATAGAGCCTCAAAAGGAAATATAGGAAGAGCTAGGGGAGGAGGAATTCTCAAATATTTTAAGGGAAATGTAATGTTTTACTATGAAATTAGTATGAACATACAAATAATTAATTGGTAATAAGCTTGAGTTACTCTATTGGGGTTATAATTGGCAAAAGAATTAGGGATGAAATAATTTGAGCCAGAAAGGTATTCTCTTAACATCATCCACTGCATGTTGAAGAATAATTTACAAAATTAGAGAATAAGTTAAATTATTGAGTATTATTCATATATCATCAACTCTCTTGAGGATATCATAATATAAAACATATATACATAAAGAAATCAACTAGCAGATTGGTTTGCCAATCTAGGAGTTGAATCAAATAATTTCAAGAAATGGAGATACAAAGAGGAGATGATATATTTCATCATCAAAATAAATAAGTATGTGTAAATGGATTACAATCATCAAGAATAAGTTCATGAATGGATATATAGAGATGCTATGAATGATGAGGCAGTGCTCAAGAATATAGCAAGGAAGAACATTGAACTAGAAATGAGACTAGATAAAGAGAAGAAGGAAGATATTACTAGGTCTTAGCCACCACCAACCAATGGGAACATGTTTTATGTTGATTATAAAGAAAGGAAGTATGAATAAGAAGTAGACAACATTACTCTTGTTAGTAATAGGACATGTAGACCTCCACTACTGGCCACTTCAAATAGTCAGGACCTACCTCTAAGCTTTGACCAAAGAGGATCTAGTAGCCAAAATGACCCCTCCCAAGTACCCACATTGATATCTACATCTATTATGGGAGTCATTCTCAAAATCCTAGATCAACCTAACCTTACTTCTATTGACCTTCAATAATTAAAATAAGGTATTGAGCTATCTATGGAGGAATTGTAAGCATTGGCCAAGAGGAACATTAATAAGGTTTAAAAGAGGAAAAGGGAGCCCAAAAATACTATGAGGGGATAAATAACCCATGTATTATCTTCTTAAATGACTGATACAGTCACTAGCACACCTCAGGCTCCCAACATAAGTACCTTCCCACTACCCTTTTTTCCAATTACAAGTATATATGTTTTTTCTTATACTTCTAAATTTTCTCTTCCCACCATTGTTCCCCCATTGGCTCCAATATCATTAATTACTATATCTACCATTACCTAATCCTCAATTGACACTATAATGAGCTAAGCTAGTAGTTCCTTAGGATTTACCATTCCCTACTTCATTTCCCATGCCACTACCAATATTTCATCTTCATTAGGCTCCCAATGCACTAGTGTTAGTTAGGTTGTAGCTTCTACTCCTTCCCATGAAGTCACAACAAGTGCATCACTTTCCATTTGTTCCCTTGCATCATCGAGGCAATTAAGGCTCATTTTAAAGCTACTCACCTTTCCAAATACACATTTTATTGTATCCCTATTTAATATTACTATGACTAAAAAGGTAAGTGTGCCTTTAAAATTTACCTCATTTATCCTAAACATAGGCCTTGCCATATCTCTTTTTGGCACACTTAGGAAAATACACCCAATGAGTTTGCCTCACATTCTTAATAAAGCTTTAGCCTCTACCTTGACTCAAAAACCTCCATTATAGCCACCTTCAATGAATCCAACATCTACTACTACTCCAAATTAGGTTAAAGACATTATACAGGTAGCAAGACAAGAGAGGCCTTAGGTAGTCCTCTCTACACCATAGATTGGCATGAGATTTGATGTTGCTACAAGTAAAATGAAGAGAGTGGTAAGGAGGTAGGTTGAGTATCCAATCTATCTCAGTTGTGGTACATGAAAGTGAACATTCCCTCTTCACTTTGACAAGGAATATGAAGACTAGCCTCAGTGAGGTGGATGAGTATGTAAAGGACCCTTTGTCCATAGTTCAAGCCCATGAGAATATATAGTGGCCTTGATGAAAGGCGTGTATTAGGAGATTAATAGGTTAATGGAATAATAATTACCCTCAATTCTAAACAACACCATAGTTTAAATAATTAATGTAGTAATAATTTTATTCAACTTATATAAGGTCATGAAGAGGAGGCAAGAATATGGGACTCTATAATATAATGTGGTCATTAAATTTGACCAAAAAATTGCACTCTATGATGCCAAGTTGGAAAAATTGGATAGATTTGTAAAGAGAATTAAGTTCCTAGACTTCAAGGTGTTACCACTTGAGGACATCATCTTAGCACTTACCATCTTGGTGAATATAAGAAGGATATTAAAGAGGTTAATGGATCAGGTTAAGGATGTAACTACATCCTTAGAAAATATATAATTCAAGATTACCCTCTTATTGAAAGATGTTATGGTCACTAGGGTGACCAAACCTGATGCCACCTTCATGTATGACCAAGAATTCAAGGTTTAAAAGAATATATTTGTTGTTAGGTTCTAACAAGACATAGCTAGCACCCATACTACCACCAAAGTCATGAACATTATGATTTTTGCCAACCAGAGGCTAGAGAGAGTTGAGGCCATTGAATAAGCATTAAGGTTGGTACTTACATAACATAGAAGGATCATTTAAGAAAATCCTGACTTATTCTAGCCTATGATCTTAGACTTCAACCAAATTTACCAAGATTACTTAGCATGTGTGGAATTTTAGACAAAGAAAGAGGTAGAGAAGAAACAAAGGTAGCAATAACAAGCATCTCAATAACCTCCTCTAGGACCTTGAAGAATATTCAATTTCATTTTTTAAATTCAAATTTAGAATGTTCCATTGTAATATGTGGTATTTTAGCCATTTGGCTATATTTAGTCATCTTTTAATGGGCCCAGTTGAATTTGTATAGGTAATTTTGAGGCCTATATAGAGTTATTCCCCCTCATTGTAAATCAAGAATATTTGTTATAGAACTAATACAAAGAACTAATAATTTAAGAGATTGTCTATGTGTTGTATTGTGTAATTTTGTAGTTTTTAATTATCATGATTTTAGATAACTAATGGTTTCTTTTCTACTAACAGATTAGGTAATAACATCATTATATTCATCGGTTGGTTTGAGGTTAACATTAGACTAACAAATATGCTAGTATATGTGCTTTCTTTTCATCTTATTTGTAGTCAAATGTGCTTATGCAATTTAATGTGAATGAGTAACTTTTGTGCAATTTATAATTATATATATATTCATTTTTTTCCTTTGAATCTTAAACTACATTCATTTGTATTTGAGTATTATGCTAGGGTTGATGAATGCTAGTTTTATATGTTTTTATCATATAAGTTAGAATAATTGACACCTTTAACCATTTAAAGCAAACTCTATACTACTCACCTTTACATCTACCTCATGACTCACTTTAGTTTAGCTCATTATGTAAATATTCATGGTTTGTTTGTGCTTGGGTAATAATTGGAAAAATTTATAACAATTTCATAAAGATTAACAAGAAATAAACTGTCATTGTGTAATATCTATTATTATTACAGTAGGGTCTGCTTGTAGACTTACTAGTGGTGGCCATATCTCTGCTATATTTCTATTTCCAATAGTATTTGTGTAAACAACTCAAGCCCCGAGTCTTCTAAGACTAAAAATTAAGTTTATAACTTTCCCCTATTCCTCAGTCACACAAGGAGCACTTTAAGTACATCAAAAATTACTAATAGTTTGGATGGAAAATATAAGATATATCTACATTAAAAATAATGGAAAACATCACAATAGTAATATACCACTTCAATCCATCACTTGCACTAGAATTTGTTATAGACAAGTTAGAACAACATTGGCAATGTTTAATCCCCTCAAGATAAACATTCTAAAAACATTAAATTAAGATAATAAAAAATTAGAAAATGATTAACATATATTCATGTTTACGTGAAACCTTCCTCATATATGATCTATGTAACTGAAATAATTCATAATGTCTTATAAAGTATATACAGTAAGCAATGTTATTACTCAAGGTAAGACATACAATCATTAACTATAAAAATCAACTTACTCAAAAAATGGTCTTATTACTAAATGCCTAAAAGGAAAATAAGCTAACAAACAAATAAATGGTTTTCAATTTCCTTTATCTATTACTCTATATAGTTAAATAAATATGAAAAAATGTATTTTTTCAACCATACTTACACAAGTTAATCATACCAAAAAAATCTCAAAAGTGTATGAAATGGTTCCATCAACTCTTTAAAATTAAGCATGCTTTCACACTTCCCAAGAGTGTTGTCTTGATATCTTTAAAAAAATCATATAACTATAAAATAATGGAAAATGAGATTTATTAAACCCTTTAAACATTTAGATAAGGTTTTAAAAAAAAAAAATTAAATCACCTGATGTCCATTTATAACAATTATTATGAAACATGATTTTTGAGTAGAAAAATATAGTGTTTTATGCATCAATTTTTATTTTGGAGGAATACAATTGCTTCAAATTAAATATCTAATTACCTCAAAAAAATAATTTATAAAATAAATGCCATGAACATTTATAAAGTGAAACTATACATTATTACATGAATTACATAAGATAGAAAATTTACACATGCCATATGCATATTAATACAAGTCAAAATGAGTAGTTTGACTAAGTAAAATCATCCTCCTTTCACTTTTGGAAACAAAAAATAAACGACATAACAATAGTAAGAAGCATAACTCATGTCACTAAAATTGAGTATGACTAATTTTTAAATCATAGTACACTTGAATCACAATTTAAACTACATAAATATAGTCATGACAACTAAATAAACATCATATTTCCAATAGAGAAAAATAAATATCAATCACATGTAGGTTTCCAAATTTCATTTGCTAATAATATTTAAGTTTATTTAACTTTATAGCAAGTAACAAACTTGGTTCTATAATTGTAATTTTCCTAAAGTATAGTTTTTGAGAAGAAAACAAGATAACAACCAAATTTGAATATTATGATCTTTTATATTAAGAATGGTAAAAGCTACATAACATTTCCCATTTCATCCAAATTTTCAAATCATTAAATGAAAAAAATAAATTACATAACCTTTATTATGTTTTATACCATCTCTAAATCAAAATAGGTATATAAGTATCAAAGTAATTATCGTATCAACATAAATATCAAGCAAAGAAATCAAATTTTCAAACATCTCTTGTCAAGAAAACAATCTCACAAAACCATTTCTATCAAAACATAAATCACAAACCAAAAAATCACCTTCATCCATTTCTATCAAAACAAAACCCACATTCCATCATTTTCAATGAATAAAAATCACTTCACATCACACAATTGATTTCATGTAATATACATTTATAGAACATGCTCTAAATCTAAGGACCTATGCATATAGGAATAACTGGTATGCCTATATGGTTCTAAAAATATTATACCTATTCATGTAAGAATATCTAGTATTCATATACAATCAAATTGTAAAAGGAATTACCATATAAAAATACCTTGTATATCTATGTAGTTCCTAAGATAAATAGTCAAATTGTATAAAAAATACTAGGTATACCTATACAATAACAAATCAAAAAATTTATACCCATATAGTTTTAAAATATGATATCTACTCATATAGGTATGTTTGGAATACTTTTAGGTTTTAAAAATCAATGTATATACTTGAATGGGTATTCTTGATATACCTATACAAGTTTATAAATCAGGGTATCCACTTATATATATATATATATAGACACACACACACACACACGCACGTGCGCGCGCACACACACACACACAAACACACACACACACACACACACACACACACACACACACACACACACACACACACACACACACACACACACACACACACACACACACACACACACACACACACACACACACACACACACACACACACACACACACACACACACACACACACACACACACACACACACCATAGCATACCTATATAGGCTCATACCCTAATAAATGGCACCCAATAAAAGATAAATAAATAGACAATTATATAATTTACACATACAATATATATCAGTAAAAAAAGTCTAAACTTACCTATAATTTTTATAAACAAATTAGTTGACCTTAATCAAAACTTCCAGATCTTCATACAATTAAATCTAAGAGAATACATGCATTTACATCCATGAAGGTTCCCATTTACATCTAAAAATGCCCCAAATCACCATTATTGCTTGATCATGACCCTATTAAGGTGCATCATTCAAGATATCATTAAAAATTCCCCCAAAAGTATCTACTGTTTTATTTATTTTTATAAACAAAAGTTATATGAAATGGTAGACTCAAAAATATTATCTCTTTTAGAGTTTTTGTGTCACCCCCAAACCCTATCATATCACCACTATCATGACAAAACCAACTATTTCCAAAATTCTAAGACAAAAATATCAAAATAAATATTAATGCCAAGACCTATTTTAGGGTTCCATGCATAGTAATTTTTTTGAATTAATCTATAACTAAATTAAACATGCCAAAAAACATAATAACCACCTTGATTAGATGTAATAAGTTCTAAAAACCATGTACCACCAAATACTTAACATGAATTATGTTGATCTATCTTAGTCCCAATGACAATAGACATGCTTGACCTTAGCCAAGGTCTTCAACCCAAAAGTTTTAATAATTTTCCACTTAAATTTTGATCAAGACAAGATATTATCACATAAACTCAAAGTTTAGTTAGCTTAATTTCCAACCCTGAGTAATAAATGAAATATTAACATATCGACCTCCCTTGATGTCAAGAAAACCAAAATAATCTCATGACTTAAATTGAATATAAAATCTTTATAATAAGCAAATAGAAACCTTATTCTATCAAAAATTGAGTCTCAATTGAGGTTATTTGATAATAAAATTTAAAATTATTTTAATGATTCCATAAATCTTTATAGTATAACACTTAAATTTAAACACAACATAATTATTATCATTCAAATGTTATAGTATTTAATAATAACAAGAATATTTATATTAAGTCTAAAAAAATAGAATTTAACCACATGCAACTCCTATAATAAATTTAATGAAAATAAAATGGTATAACATATATATAGTGACATTCAACCAGTAATCACATGTAATACATACTATGGTTGACATGACACCCTCCATAAAATTATGGGCCAATAAATGATAACATATTGCATGCAATGAAAATGCTAGGTTAACTAGGAAAGTATTAATCTAATGAGTTGGTATTATAACAACCATGCATTTATAAGTTGATATAATTAACCCATAATATCTCACATAAGAATAAAGCTCTCTAAGTGATTTTTATCACTCAGAAGTACACCATGCTGAGAATGTGTGCTTTTTTTCTCACTCATGTTGACACAATGTAAATTATCCAAGGTATGGGACCTTATGTTATAGATAATATATATATGAAGGTTTGGTTCCCTTGGGTACACTCACCTAATTTTCTCTAAACTATCTAATTAATTTTTTTATTTACTTGTAACTTGGAGTTTTACTTCAATAATCTTGACTTGCAACTTGCATGCATCTTGACTTTCTAAATTTAGCCCAATGTGGGGTTTAGTAGGAGTAAGATTGCATGATGACATTATAAGGGGTATATTATATGAAAATATGGCATCAAATATTAACTAATAATTTAAATTAACTTCTCTAATTTTTCATGTTTTAAACTCCACTTTTCTAGGGCTAACTAAAAACTCTTATTGTTGACTTGACCTTTTCTAAATTTAGACAAAAGAGGGTGACATATATTTTGGAATTTTATACTTAATCAAATATATTAAATAAATTAAACCAATTTTAAACCTTAAATGACATAAAAATATACTTTCATCTCAAATTTCATGAGACTTCATTTAATAAAATTCAAAATATGCACTTTTGGTGTTGACTAGCTTGCACAATTTCATTTTTAAATGCATGTAGGTCTATGTTTTTCCATTTTATTAAGTTTTATGAGGAATAAATACATAAATATTTTTTAATTATAACCATAAATAACCAATATTAATATTATACCATTTTATGTGATCAACCAATCTCTTAAACCTCTCAAAATTTGACTTTTATGACTATCTTTCTTGTTTGCTTAAAACCCTGATACGTGTAACTTTGCCTTAATTAAATATTTTCCTTAATATTTTGATTTATTAAAATTTAATAATTTGAATTATTCCAAATTATATATCACAAAAAAATTATTTTTTAACAAGGAACTCAAAATTATAATAATATCTCTTAAAATTGAGCCATTAGGGTTTTAGAGCACCTGTTGGACTTAGCGGTTGTTAATAAATTTAATATAATATAACCTAAAACTAATGAATTTAATATTTATTTAATATTTTTATAAAACTCAATCTAATACCATTTTATCCAACTCTTCTTTACTTTCATGTACCAAGCATTTGAAAATCACCTTCACTAGCTTGCAAATAACAACTAGTTAGAAGAATGAAATAAACCTCTGTCAAAATTTGGAATTGTGAGTTGTTCCAAATAATGTTTTTATAATAATTAAGTTTATATTATGTTTTATAAAACTTTTTAAATATTTATTCCATGAATTAAGTCTTCATGAAAACCTTCACATAAGCAAAGTTGACCAATGGTGGCAAAATGGTTAACATTCTTGGTGACTTTACTAGGATGTTTGTCTATTAAACACTCAATACCAATAGCTATATCCATTTGGATATGAAGTTATGAAAATATTTCCAAATATATATTTTAAAATTATCTTTCAATCAACTCTAAAACTAATAAATCCCTCAAGAAACTACAACACTTGTGTATAAGCACTTATTGAATTAAAAACCAGAACAACTATTAACTAAAGAATGTGAAAAATATCACTTAGAGGAAAGTGTAAACTAAAACTACCATAAAATGTGCATAAAATCACTTATATTAAAATTAAATCTATCAATACTAATACAACCTACACTAACCTACTTTAACAACTAGAGATAGTCCTATACAAAACCATTAATTGGTAGTGCAAAATGGCTACCCTTCTTCACCAAGCTCATGTGACTAACAAACTTGATGGTAACCATGAGATAATGAAATAGAGATTAATGTATTCTGATATTACATATTTTTCTTCTTCAAAATCAACCTTATACACTTCCTCCACTTTTATTGAATCATGAGTAACTTAAGGTGCACACTTGGGCTGATTTTAAACATGTTTAGGCTCTTCTTCATGTTCCAAAATGAACATGATAGGTAGTGTATTTTTTTTTTATTCTCAAAATAGGATATATAGATGCTAGGCCATTTTATTTTGGTAGTATGTATCTCACTAATATTCTCTTCATAACCAACCTATACCTCTTCACAATTTGGTTTCTCAAACTGAGATGGACCTTATGACATACTTGTAAGATTGGATTCAAGATGAAATACATCCTAATTATTGAGAGTTTGAGGCCAATGGAGGTTTGTTTCATCTTCTAATATTTAATAAAAGTCTTAAAACTTATTAATAGGTTTATAACATATTAGTGCCCAAAATTTTATTGAAGCAAGTGAGCCCTTATCAAGTATGGATGCCTAAGTTTTAGTCCATTTCCTACTTTCAAGTGTTTATCAAGAGCCAAGCTGAATTCATGTATAAGAACTTTAAATAATTATTAAAATTTCCTTATCCTAGGCCCTCTAATTTAAAATCAAATTAAGTAGGAACATTTTAATATGTTATGGACTTAGTTTAATTTTTACACTAAGGTTCGGTCGTGTTTATTAACACAACCAAACCTTGATATAAAAATTCATATTGGGTCCCCTTTTTATGTCTTTTAACCTAGTCCCTTTTATTTATTAATTTGGTCTAAGTAATGTTGAGTCCCTTCATTATCAACTAAGCTTAAATTCTTGGGTCCCTTTCATATTTATAAATGCCCCAAAACCTTAGGCTAATTCATTTGTCCTAAGTCTTTGTGTCCCAATATTTAAATTAGTAATTTTCCTTATCCACATCAAGCCAATCATGGTTAGGCTTGCGGATCATGATTAAGATGGTACATATTGACATGGAGCTGAATGATCAAATGGAGTGTGACTGAGGTTGACTTTTTAATAAAACCTAGGACAAGCATGAAGGTAAAAAGTGTCACCATTACAGAGACCCTATAAAAAATTAGATAGAATATAGAGCAAAGGACTAGGCCCTACACATAGAGACCAATGGTTCACTTTGGATTTATGCATATAGTATTGATGGTACAAGCTAGATGGAGGACTATTTATCATAGCTCAAGGCAACTACAAAAATGGACTGGTCAGTATACTTATGTATTTTTAAGTTTACTTGAAAAGTGTCTCATAGTCAAAGAAGCATATGGAATAAATATTTTGGACACCATGAACATTTACTACAAGTTCGGTGCCATCATGATTTTTTTGTCCCAAGATGCATGATTTCAAAATTTGAACAAATAATATAATGGTTGTGTGGACATCATTCATGGTTGTGCAGACATCAAAATTAAGCTTAGCCATTATCCATTAGGGTTGAAATTTGATGATCATATGGATAGTCATGTCAATGTTAAATGATAGGAATGAGGACATCCAATTTAAGTCATGGTGATTATCTATTGGGGATTAAATTTGATGATCGTGCACCCATCAAATATGTTCATGCAGACATCAAATGATGAGCACATGAACATCAAATTTAATCCATAGTAGATATCCAATGGCATTTGATCCTTCAGATCTAGATCAATGGTTTGTGTTCCATTGAGCTTCAACATCGATGATGCGAGTGAGAGTTGACTTGTCAAAGGATTCAGGCTAAATAAGGAGCTAGCACATGGTATAAATGCACTAGCCTAGTAGAGATTGACTATTTAAGGTGTAATAAATCCTATGTATTATCTAAGTAGCATAATCATAGGGGGTCTTAATGGAGATTTAATGTCTAATAATTAGAGATAAGTGTTGATGGGATGTTGAGAGCCTACAAAGCTACTAAGTAGCACACTCAAGTTCATCATGATAAGGATCCACATTTCATGTAAATGAATAGAGTGACATGGAAATGCCACATAGGCATACACATCACATTAAAGGACCCTATGTAATTTAGTTAGTGGAGCTTCCTCCATTGATAGTAGCTTAGTAATTTGTAAATTACAAATTTGTAAAAGGGGGCCATAATTTCCTCTAAAAATCAAAAGGTGAAAATAATGCACTTTTGCATTAAAAATATATATGAAGGAAAGCCTGAAAGGCTAATTAAAAAAAGGTAAAGGTGATAAAATGTGAAAATGCAATTTGGAGCCTAAGAAGTAAAAGTTAAAAATAACCTAAGTCTTTTGCATTTTTTTGTTTTTGTGTTTACCAAAGATCCTCCATGGAATAAAATTACAGGTTTGTAAATCTATGGTAGGCCACCCAAAGAATATCATTTGAATATTCATGGATCTAGAATATTCCCAAGAAATCATTGTAAGAGTAGGTTGTTCCATGGTGTGTATAAAAGGAAGGGAAATTGTCTAAGAGGTTATAACTATGTAAGCAAGTGGTCTAGGGAATATTTAGGTAGTTACACATGCAGACAAATTTTGTTTAGCCTCCCCCATAAATATTCTCCTTCTAGCTCATTTGAAAAGCATTTCTAGTCAATAAATCAAGGGGTTTGTGGAAAATTTCCTTGTAAAGGTAGTTGAAATAATCATTTTCCTTGTAAATACATGAAGATTTAAAGTGTGGCAAAATATTTACTCCAAAAAGGAGCATCTTGGTGGGACTTTTTCAATTTTAGATTTGAAATGGGTAAAAAATATATAAATAGAGGGCTTCTCCTATATTTAAAGGGTTGGTTGGCCATTGTGTTGGTTGTTGTTGGTCTTTGCTTCTTTCTAGGTCTAAGCTCTACAGAAATTTTTAGGGATCAACTACTATGCATTGATCTTGTCTCTCTTTCTAAGGTGGTTGTAATTGTATGACCATTAGTAAGATTTGAGATAATGTTTATGTCTCCCTTGTCAAAAGAGAAAACTCACCATGCTTGTCCCCTTGGCAGCATTTTAAAAACTAATGTATGTAAGGTTTATTTTCAAGTGAATGAAAATATTTGTGGTTCTATGCTATTTCATGTTGATGAAGTGGATTAATATGTTTTACAAGTTTTTTTGATTGGATATTTGGGATTGTGTTCATTATTGGTTATCATTCTGAGTACATATCTAGATTATAAACCATTTCTATATTATTTTAGGATATATTATTGAATAACTTGTTATGGAAACCTAGGTTTATGGATTTGATAAGGAAAAATGTTTGAAAGATTAGTTTTAATGTATTTTCTAATCTTTGAAGGATCATTTGGTAGTTTCTTTGGCTTGCATTCAATTCTTTTCTACATCTATATAAAGGATATTATCATGAATATTGAAAGATACCTTGTTGTTTAAAAAATCCCTAGCACACCACCATTATCTTCCTTATTATTATTATTATTATTATTATTATTATTATTATTATTATTATTATTATTATTATTATTATTATTATTATTATTATTATTGTTATTGTTATTATTATTATTATTATTATTATTATTATTATTATTATTATTATTATTATTATTATTATTATTATTATCATTATTATCATTATTATCGTTATTATTATTATTATTATTATTATTATTATTATTATTATTATTATCAAACTTGTCCTACCCTATCTTACCCTACAAATGATAAAATATTTGTTGCATACTATAAGTGTTATTTTCCCCACAAATACATAAAATCTTGCTTACATAACATGTGTTTGTATTTTGTGTTATCTTTAACACCAACATCACAATATTTTGTTTAACCTCTTATTGAAAATTCTTTAGAATGAAGGTTGCATGCACTTTCCCATCTATCTTCAGTAGCTTGTATGTGACTTAGATCATTTGTGCATTACTTATGATAACCCTTCCTAGGTGGAGTGTGTAATTTTGGCTGTGCCTTGGTCATATTTGTTTCTATTTTATACTAAAAATTCCCATGGAGGTTGAATTTTAGAATCACTCCATGTGAGCAAGCTACCTCATAAGTCCTCTCACCTTGGTTTAAGTAGAACCAGAAGTAGCAGGGAGCTAACCATACCATTTGTAAGTGGATCTTAGTCATTTTATATGTCTGATCCATTCTAGTTTCCAAGCCATTCCCTAGTTACAACAACATACTAGTAGGTTTCTCATCTTTGTTTTCCATTTTTTTCACGTGTGCAACATCAAGCATAAGAGGTGCACAACTAAAAAATAACATGCTTCTGGTTCCACTATCAAGGATTAAATTAAAGTCTAGGCCACTTATGTTTTCAAAGAATCTTGTGGATAATTGTAATTATTTCAAGTTTAAAGGTTCTTTACTTGTTATTTTCTACATTTGAACTATCTTGGTTGTCAACATTATAACGCTCCACTGGGGATGTGTCAGGGTTTGAGATATTTGACAATTTGACTTCTATTGAGTTTATTGAAAGGAGATGTTAAAATTACATGTTGAAACATGATTTCTCCCCTTTTGAACATATTCTTAAAATTTTAGTGTCTTTGTTTACTATCTCATTAAGCTTCAACAAGTTTAATTTTAGCATGTATCATAAATAGTTTGTCAACTATTATATTCTATAAGTTTGATTCTAGTGGTGAATCCAATATTATCATTTGGTTTCAAGGAAGATTAGTGCCTAATTTGAATATCTTTTTTAACCTTTAGATTTGAATATTTTTCTTATTTGTAAAGATGGAAGCATTGAGATCATACTTCAAAGATGAATCATCTAAACAACTTGTCCCACCCCTAAATTTTCATCAAAGATGAAGGAGAAATTTGGAGGCCCATTAAAGAGTATAGTGCAACTACAAAATATTTTTTAGACTATAAAGATCTTGATAAACTTGAAAATTTTGTTGAGATCCCCATTTTTGAGGAACATCATATCTCTCTTATCAACTTTGAAACTTATAGTCTAATTTATTATCCAAATCCTTCTCAACTAGATAAATCCCCTCCCAGGTGTGAACCATAAATCCCACCTCATTCACCCCCTCACATCCCTTTGCCATTAGTTTTTATACCTCACATTAAACAATCATGAGGCATAGAGACATAGATGAGAATGAATGTCTTGTATTTTGCATTCGTAGATTTAGGCCTATAAATTTTAATGACATGGAAGGTTATCCTAATGAATTCTTGAATGAAGTAAGGAAATGACTTCAAAATTTTCAAGGGAATAATGAAGTGAGTGGTGATCAACACCTGAGGTAATTTCATAATATTAGTGAATATTATGAGGTTTAGGATGAGGACATATGCATTAAGTTATTTGTGTTTTTCATGAATGGTTCAATTCACTTCCTAGTGGATGCATTAATACATGGGAAGAAATGAAGAAAGGTTTTAAAATTTAATATGGTGATATAATTTATTCAAGGTTAATTTTAGAAGAATTTGAAAACATCAAGAATAACCCTAATGAGTGTGTTTATGAATTCAATACATGGTTCAATAAAATTATGATGTGACTACCTGAAAACATTAGGCCTAGTGATACAACATGCTTGATAAAGTATTATGATGCCTTTGGTAAGAAGGTTGTGTACTAATTGAGGGATAAGGCTCCCATGAACATATGGTTGGCATTCAATATGGTTATCCAAATTGAAAATAACATAAAAGCTATAGGAAATCCCTTGAATAAGTGGGTTGATGTGAAATTAGTCAATTTAGAAAAGACTATCCATAAAGATAACTAACCTTGAGGAGACTATTAAAACTTTGGCCTCTACCATCAAATAAATGTCATACAAGATGGCTAGAGTTTAAAAGGGGATCCCTCATGTGTCTACCAATTAAGAGAGGGATACAAATCTAAATTAGTCAAAAAGAAGGCCTACTTTCCACCATTGAGATAATGATAGAGGGAAGAGGCCTACACATGAAATTGAGTTACCCTAAACACCCATAAAAAGTGATGCAGAATCAAAAGAGATTGTTAAACTTATTCCAAAAGTCTATTTGGGGACTGCATTGGTAGAAAGTTAGCTAAATGTGGATCCATTTTATATAACCCTATTGATCAATGGTCTAATTATTCATAATTTTATGTTTGATTCTAGTGCTTATTGTAATGTGATGCCCTTGGGTGTCTTAAATGAGCTTGGGGTGAATATTACATCAGCCTTTTTTAAGTGTTATGCCATGGACTCGAAATAAGTTCCATGATAGGATCCTCCTAAAACAAGTCAATAAAAATGCATGAAATAATAGAATTATAAAATGAGCAAAATCACTGAATGGATTATATTGATCACAGGTCACTTCAAGGGGGCAACCTCCTTTGAGCAAGCTCAATACAAATAATTCGTGGATGCCTTCATTGGATTTAACATTTACTTATGTACTAAGTCTAATATAATCAAATAATACTTCCCATGAATATGGGATAAAAAAATACTCACAAGATGACCTACAAAGCATATGCATCCATAAAAACTATTACATTAAAAAAATAAAGAGAAGGGGTAGCATAGGTTCATAACATCCCCTCCCTCTTAGAAAAATCTTTGTCTTTAAAGCTTCAGATGTGGGAATTGGTGTTAAATCTAAAATAGTGGTTCCCATGTTGCATCCTTTGATTGCATGTTATTCCACTGAATTAAAACCTATGTGATGGAGCAAGAGAAAAGTTGGTGTGTGCATCTATCCAAGATTGCCTTTAGATCAAGAAATATGGATCCTTTATTATCAAGTTCTGGTAAAATAGTTTACACTTTGATGTTTATGCCAAGAAATTTCTTTAGACAAGAGACATGAAATACTAGGTGAACTCAAGAAGAAAGTGGGAGCTCCAACTTATAATCAACTGACCCAATCTTCTAAAGAACCTTTTAGGGCCCATAGAACTTGGATCTAGCTTATGATGCCCTTTGAGTTTTAGGGAGGATTATTTGTATGGTTGTAGGTCAAGAAAACCATATCACCTACTTGAAAAGTGTGTTCAAAATGGTTTTGATTAGTTTATTGCTTCATTTGATTTTATGCCATATGAATATTTTCCCATGGGGTGTTGAAGATCTGATTTTAGGTTTGAAGAACTATGTCAACCTCTTGAACTAATGAACTATTGGGGGCATATGGAAGGAGCACAGGTGGTGCTTGAACATAGACTGCTTCATATGGAGTCATTTTTTTTGAAGTGTGGTAGGAGGTATTATACCACCATTCAATGAGGGGGAACCACTTTACCCATTGATATTTTTGTTTTGAGGTGAAGCAACGAAGGAAAGTCTCCAAGTATTTGTTGACAATTTTAGTCTACCCATCGGTTTGGGGATAATACTAAAAACTCATCTTTAGTTGAGTACCAATATGATGACATAGTTCTATCCAAAAATGGTTGGTGAAGGTTTCATCATGATCTAAGACAATGGACAAAGGAATGCCATGAAGATGAAAATTTTGGTTCAAAAAAATTTGTGGGACTCTGGAGGTGGAATAGGGATGGTTATGGGAACAAAAATGACTATATTTGGAGAGGAAATCAACCACAACCAAGATCATTATTTTCCCTCAATATTTAGGGATCCCCTTAATGAAATACATAGAAATATCCATCCAAATCCTGGTAGGGATGGGTAAGGGTTTGAGCAACCTAGGGATGAGTGTTGTTTCACCCTTGTTACATTGGCAGGTATCACATTCAGCCACCATCTATTGAATTATATTTTTCATTCCATTTCAAAAGAAGTTATGTTGTTCCCTCTCATAGGTTTTTATAAACCCTAAGTACCTTGTAGATGGATAAACATGGAGTTCATAGAATACAAATTGATAAAGATCTATGTTTTGGGGAAGCACTAGATAACCTTTGTATTACAGAGAAGCACCGTCCCAAGAATAATGTGGTATAGAAGAGGGGTTAGTGGAAAACTATTGAATGATTTGAGATAATAAATATTCATGGACATACCCTTTATGTACATTATCCAACCAATTTGGAATAGGCATAGAAATAGCTAAAAGGGAAGATTGGTTCATAAATGTGTGAGACAGAGTATCAGCCACAATATTGTCCTTACCCTTCTTATAATTGATCTCATAATCATAACCCATAAGTTTAATGACCCATTTTTGTTGTGATGGAGTAGATACCCATTGTTCAAATAAATATTTTAGACTCTAGTGATTAGTTTTGATGCAAAAATGATTCTTTGATAGGTATGGCTACCACTTCTATATTGCATATAAAATGGCCATCATTTCCTTCTCATAAGTAGAGAGTAATAATTTTTTTCCAAAAATATATTTGTTTTTGAATTCAATAGGGTATCTTTCTTGGAGGATAATATCACCAAGTCCATTGTTACAAGCATCACTTTCACTAGTGAAGGTCTTGGCAAAATCTAGCATAGTTAGAACAGGTGTGGTATACATAGCTTATTTTAGTTCTTCAAATGCACACTCAATAGCTGGTATCCATGTAAAAGCATCCTTTTTCAACATAACTATAAGTGGAACTACAATCTTCCCATAATCCTTGACAAACTTGTGATAGTATCCAGGCAGCCCTAAAAAACCATGGAGGTTCTTGAGTGTTTGAGGATGAGGCCAATTTATCATGGCAGCTATTTTTTTAGTATCTACCCAAACTCCTTAGGATGAAAAAATATACCTAAGATACTCTACTTTTTCCTGGACAAAAACACATTTGGACTATTTTTCACAAAGATGATGTTCAGAGAGAAGTTACAGTGTAAGCTCCAGATGTTGGAGATGCTTAGACCATGTTTTACTATAAATGAGGATATCATCAAAGAATACCAAAATGAATTTTTTCAAGTAGGGATAGAATATTTAATTCATCAATGCTTGGAATGTTAAAGGAGCATTAGTGAGGCCAAAGGGTATGACCAAAAACTCATAGTGGCCATCGTGCATGAATCTATCTTAGGGATATCCTCCTCATGAAGCTGGATCTAGTGATATCTATAGTGGAGATCCAACTTGGAAAAAAATGAGAACCATGAAGCTCATCAAGAAGCTTATCAATAATAGGGATTGAAAACTTATCCTTGATTGTGATGTGATTAAGTACACAGAAGTCAATACAAAGGTATGATGACCCATCTTTTTTACAAACAAGGAGAACTAAGGAAGAATATAGGCTGCTACTAGGGTGAATAATGGCTTACTTTAATAAGTCTCAAATGAGCATCTCAATCTTAGTTTTTTTGTTAAAATGGGTAATGGTAATGCCTGATATTGGGAAGAACTCTTCTAACAAGGAGCTAAATATGATGGTCCTCTAGCCTTGAAGGTGAAAATCCCACTAGTTTCGTAAAGACACCTACATACCTCTGTAAACTAGGGTAGATCATAAGGAGTAGTGAAGACCATTGATGGTTACATTTGAATGGAATGGAGTTGGGAAATGACACCATATGAATTATTATTAAGAAGATTTTCCATGTGATGTATACTTATGATGATGAGAGACCCTAGTTGTAAGCCTTTTAATGTGTGTTTTTACCCATTGTCTAAAAATTACATCCAAAGTTCAACAAAATCCCATAAGATGGGTCTAAGTGTGTGTAACCATTATGTTCCTGAAATAACATCACATCCACCTAAGGCCAAGGAAAAAATGTAAAAGTTTAGGTTATAATATCTAATAGATATACACACATTATGACACCTCCCTTTATAAGGTATTATAACCCCATTGGCAATCATGACTTCCAATTTAGAACAAGGATGGATAAAATAATTAGCTTATTTTTTGATCTGAGGGTCAATGAAGTTATGAGTTCTACCTGAATCAATGAGTATGGTGAGAGGGAGCTTCTTGAAGTAACCCCTGACCTATATGGTTTATGGGGTAGTGAATCCTGATAAGGCATGGAAAGATATCTCTTGTTGGTATTCCTAAGAAGCAGGTTCCATAATCAATAATATTATTTTGAAACATCTTCAAGATCGTGAACATCTTCAAAAACTTCAATTTTAGGTAGAGAATCCACTTCCAATAGGTAGAGACTTTGCTCTACACATCAATTTCCTTGAGTGAATTTGTCATTACAATTATAATAGAGTATTTTTTCTCTACGGGCTCACATCTCTACTTTAGTTAGACACTTGATAGGAATGATTCTAGGGGTTGGAATTATCTGAGATCATTGTGGAGTTATATTTTTGAATGGAGCAAAATTGGATTTGAATTGCTACTGAGATGTGATATTATCCGCTACCAACTTAGTTAACCCTAGGTCTTTCATCATTATGTTAGGATAGAAAATTTTGACCATTAATCGAATTACATCCTTCATTCTACTGATAAACCAAATCCTAAAGAATTCATTAGAAAATCCTTCTATGTGATTGACCAATTTTTCAAATTTTTTTGATAGTCTCTCATAGTTCCTATTTTGCAAAGTTTAGTTAGTGCTCTAGTGAAGTCATTTGAATTACTAGGGCCAAACTATTATAAAATGAGGGTGAAAAAATATGTCCATATGGGCTCATCATGAGCTTTGGTATACAAAGGATATCATTGAAGGGATTCATGTTCTAAGTGAAAGGATTCAAGCGAGACCTTGTTGGCATCAAAAGTATTATGTAGACTAGAATATTATATTGCCTGATATATCCATCCAATCAAATTTACACCATGGAATCAAGGAAAATTAAGCTCCAGACCATAAAAATTGCTAGAAAAGAAAACCCTATGTTAGAAGAGGACTCTGGATGTCATCTATTGTTCATGGTGGGATGTTGAAGACTGAGGCTGAGAATTTTTTCATCAAGATCTTTGATGTGGGTATTGAGAGCAATAATTTCATCCTCCATGTTTTTGGCTCCTATTCAGGTTACTTCCATGACCAAAATAAGAGCTTCATTTTTGGAATGGCTGGGAAAACTAGAGTCAAGACACATTTAGTAAGGGACTTTTTTAACTTGGGTGAAATACAAATGGGTAAAGATAGTTTTACTAATTTTTTTACACAATGGGAGTATGATTGATGAATTCGAGGATAATTTCAAGAGTGAAAATGGAAAAATTGGAAAATTAATCAAAGAGGGTCAAAGGAGTATAAAAGTGAGATGAACATTATGGACAAATTTTAAGGCAAATAGACAAATATATAAGTTATGGCAAAACCCAAAAAATGGGTAAAATGAAATTTGTGGGAATTAGGAGTAGAATCAGGATATGGGACCTCAAGGAAGAAAATGTGAGGAATAGAATTTCAGGTGTGTAGATAAAATTTGATGATCAATGGAGCTATAAATGGAGAGATATGGCACAAAATGATTTTTTCTCTATTTCTATTTTTGGTTACTATGTTTTGTAAGGCATATCTATCAAGAATATGCTAAAACAAGTCTACAAATCTGATGTGGTAGTTTTTTGATATTCTATTGGTAATATGCTAGAACTATTATGGCAAGGCTGATGATACTCTATTGAAGATATGATATAGTATTTTTTTGATAATTTTCTAGTAATATGTTAGAACTAGTATGATAAGTTTGAAGATTTGATATGTAAAGTTTTCTGATACTCCATATTAATATTATAAAATTGATATAAATGGATCCCAAGTTTCAATGGTTACTTAAAGGTGTAAATATATCACTCTGGCCACCAATACCATCTAAGCGAGTATTGCTCTCTAGAAATTTTTTGTCCATGAATTTATATATTAGTGATAGCTTTTAGTTTTCCTCATGGATGGAAACTACTCAATTGGGAAGGGGACATTGCCCATTTCATTGGTAGGTCCTCTCAATAGGATAGCTACTTTGGGGTTCTTGTGGTACTCCTCACAATGAATTTTAGGGATTTCAATAAAGCACATCCCATAATTATGTAGTCAAGTTTTATCCTGATCTGAAATAGATTATTATGATACAAAAAATTATTTAAATAAATTATGCCACATAATAGAGTTAATTTTATTTATTTTTTTGAAAAATTATTGAAATAAATTATGCATTAGAATAGACGTAAGACTTTCTAAAAAAAATCTATCCCTGGAAAATGCTTTGATACCAGATGAGAGGATCCTCTTATAACAAGTCAATAAAAATGCATGAATTACTAGAATTATAAAATGATTAGAACTAAATGGATTATATTGATCATAGGCCACTTCAAGGGGGAAGCATATTTTAAGCAAGCTCAATATAAATAATTCATGGATGCCTTAATTAGGCTCAACACTTACTTATGTACTAATTATAATCTAAGTAAATACTACTTCCCATGAATGTGGGATAAAATAAAATCCTCATGGAATGACTTACAAAGAATATACATCTATAGCAAATATTACAGTAACAAAATAAAGAGAAGGGGTAGCAAGGGTTTATAACATTCTAGTTCTTGGACAAGTCAAGGGGTTGGTAGTATAGTTAGTAGTATATTCAGGTAAGTATTCAAATATAAACATGGTATTTTTAGACTACCTACCTAAGTGGGGGATGTTTTCATCATGTAAATGGGCTACTAGCATGGGTGGAAGTGTATAAATGGACTTATCTTATGCCACCATTCCATTAGAGGGTATAAGGTTAAAATTTATAGAGAGATAAAAATGCTACTTGTAATCAAAGATCCAAAACATGATCTTAATGAAGTGTTATATATAGATGTTGATTTTGGTAGCTTTATTAGGAATGTTGATGCTAATGAACATCTTGTTGTTCTTGATATTTAACCTGATAGTGAAGGAGCAGTTTGGAATATGTGTTTTGATAGGGCTTGCTCCAATATTAAAAATAGAGTTGGGGTTATCTTCTTTACCCCTAATGGTAAATTTTTTAAGTTTTCTTTTTATCTATCCTTTGAGTGTACAAATAATACTACTAAGTATGAGGCATTCTTGCTTGGTTTACAGATTACATGTGAACATGGAATTAAAAGTCTGGTTGTAAAGGGTGATTCTAAGCTAGTGGTTAAGTAGATACACAATGATTATACCACCAAAAATAAAAGGTTAAAACAATATCATAATGTGTTTTAGGATTCACTTGAATTATTTGATGTATTCAATCTTTGTTATCATGATAGAGAAGTTACAATGAAGCTGATAGACTTGCAAGGTTAGGTGCTTAATCTGATATTGTAAATATGATCCCTCAATATTAGTATAAAGTAGAGGTACTTGTTAGACCTTAAGTCCCAAACAATATTCATCATGGGTAGGTGTTTGATGATGATGATCAGATCATAAGGTTTCTAAATTATGAAACTGAGTTTCATGATCAACTCATAGACCTAGAATCTATGGTTCAAGTTTATGATGGAAAGGAAACCTTATTTGGTAAGGACATCATTCATCTAAAGACAAACACACTCCCTAGGGGATTGGTAATTTTATAACCATATTTTGATGGAGTGGATGGAATCAAGACTCAAGACTAATTCATTTCAAAAGATGTGACTGATTGTAATTTGGGTTCCCATGAGAATCCAAGAAAGATTTGGCTGGGTACTCACCTAAGTGTAGTTAAGAAACAAGATTACATGCAAATGTTAAGGAATTACCAAGATTGTCTAGCATGGTCTTATTTTGAGTTGAAATCATATAGGGAAGAACTATTCCAAAATGTCATCCCATTGTAGCCTAATAGAAAGCCATTTAGGAAGAAACAAAGACTTGTTAACCCCATCTTGGCCACTAATATGTGGGGTGAGTTAAAGAAGCTAAGGGATAGTGGTATTATTCAGCCCATCCGGTATTCATCATGGGTTACAAATTTATTCCCTATGAGAAATAAAAATGGCAATATATGCTTGTCTGTTATTTTTTAGAATTTGAATAAATCTTCTTTAAAAGATAATTACCCCCTACCAAATATGGAAAACCTATTGCAAAGTGTTATAGGATTAGAGATGTCATCCCCATTAGATGGTTTCTCAGGATATAATCAAGTTGTGGTGAAGGAACCTAAGAGACCCAAGACCACATTCACTACACCTTGGGGCACATATGTATAGGACATATAGTGAAAAAGGCCAAGTTATTAGGACACATTCACTACCACTTTGGAGTGAAAAAGGCCAAGTTATTAGGAAATATAGTGTCTAAAGATGGTGTCATGATTGACCTAAGAGGGTAGAAGCCACTGACAAATTACCTATCCCATATTTTAAGAAGGGAATTCATTCTTTTGGATAAATTAATTTTGTAAGGAGGTTTATGTCCAACTTTGCAGAAATTACTTTGCCTATTACTTCCATGCTAAAGAAGGAATAGAACATCAAATGGGAATAAAAGGTTATGTAAGCATTTAATGACATAAAAGGAGATTTAAAGTTTACCCATGTTTTGTCTAACACTGATTACACAGCCACTTTAGATTTTCTCTTTTGCATCATATAAGACTATTATTGTTGTCCTTTTTTAAAAGAAAAAAGATGGTCATGAGCATGCAATAACTTTATTTATAAAATATATGTAAGTTTCTAAACTAAGTTACACCATTATGGAAAAACAATCCTTCCACCTATTGAAGGTTGATAAGATGTTTAGGACTTCTATTTTGAGTTCAAGGATTGTTGTTTATGTCTTGTATACCTTGGTTAAGGACATCTTGCTTCAAACTAAAGTATCTAGCAAGAGATATAGATGGGTCAACAAGTTGTAAGAGTATGACATAGATATTCAGACCACCAAGTTAATGTGAGGGATGGGTCTAGCCAAGATTATGGCTCAGACCAATGTGTAAGCCATTAAGGTAAACACTGTTATTTTCAATGTTGATGATTCCTTGAGTTAATTTCATGTCTCCATGGTATAAAGATATTTTATATTACTTGAAAATTTTGAATTGTCCCCCTGACTTAGACAAGAATCAAAGGAGGACTCTTAAGCTTATCTCCCAAAAATACCTCTTGACTAAAAATGGACTTACATGAAAGAATCTGGATGGGTTTCCCTTAAGATTAATGCTAGAAGAGTAAACTAATGACATAATTGAAGACTTTCATAGTGGCGTATGTGGTGTCCATTTTTCACATAAAGTTTTAGCTCATAAAATTTTGAGAGCTGGTTATTGGTAGCCATTGTTATTTAAATATGTTGCTTAGAAAGTTAGAAAATAAAAAATATACCAAATATTTTTAGGAGGATGAAATATTTAGGTTCTATTTCCTTCATCCCATGATGATTAAAGGCATATTTAGGAAATGGGTAATGGATTTCATTGGATAAATTATTGATCCATCAAGTTATGAACATAGATGGGTACTAGTTACAATTGATTACTTCATGAAATGGGTTGAAGGAGTTCTTACAAAGAAAGCAACACACTAGGTAGTTATGTATTTTTGTTGAATTATATTATTTCATAGATTTGGTGTGCCTCTTAAATTTATTATTGATAATGCCATGAGTTTCAAATCTAAACCTTTAGTGGCATTATGCAAAGAGTATGGGGTTAAATTAACTTATGCTTTTAATTACAACCCTCAAGGGAATGGGAAAGAAAAATATAGTAACAATAACTTGATTAAAATCATTATAAAAACATTGGAAGCAAATAAGAAGTAGGGTGAATAGTTGAAGTTTGCTTTGTGGGCTAACAAGATCATGCCTAAAAGAGCTATAGGCAAAAGCCCTTTTAAGCTTGTCTATGGATCTCAAATAGTTTTACCTATGAATTTATAGTTGTCAACCTATCATCACATGCAAAAACTTAAAGATGATGAGAAATTCAACCACTATGAAAGTAGGATGAACCATATTATTGAGCTTCATGAGATTTGAAGACAATCTCATGAAAGGCACCTCAATTTCAAAGAGAAGTAAGTTGAAGAAAATATTTGATAGGAAGGTCATTCTAAGAACCTTTCAATTAGGTGATCTTGTTCTAGTTTGGGATAGTAGGCATGAAGAGAAAGGCAAGCATGGTAAATTTGATGCCTTATGGATGGGTCCCTATTCCATTGATTTTCATATTGGGTAACACACTGTCTTCTTAAGAGACCTAGATGGTGAAATACTAGAGCTATCAATCAATGGTAGATATCTAAAGCACTTCTTATATTGAGTCCATCTACAACTATATACATAATTGTATAATGTTTTATTTTTATGTCCTTTTATTGCTTTCTCACCCCTCTACTTTGGACCTTGGTTTTATAGTTTCCTTCCATTCCTTTTGTCATGTGTTCATTACTTAGATCTTCCTAACTTATTTTTGTCAAGCTACCTTGTTTTATTGAGCCTTCATGAGTATTGTTGGTAAATTATTAAGTCTTGTCTCTATGACCTAATGGATTAGCACTTGGTCTTATGTTTTGGGTTTTTTGCACACTTACAAGGGGTGTAAATCCCTAGGTGAGAGCTAGTGTTAGTTCCCAAAATTTTACTAAAGTAATTAAACCATTGTCAAATATGGATGCCTGAGTTTTATCCCATTTCTTGCTTTCGAGTGTTTATCAGGAGTAAATTTAAATTCATGTATGAACACTTTAAATCCTTATTCTAATTTCCTTAGCCTGGGCCCTCTGATATAAAATCAAATTAAGTAAGAAATTTTTAATATGTTATGGACTTAGTTTAATTTTTACACTAAGGTTTGGTCATGTTTATTAACATGACCAAACCTTGATATAAAAATTCATATTGGGTCCCCTTTTATGTCCCATATCCTGGTCCCTTTTGTTTAATAATATGGTATAAGTAATTTTGAGTCACTTTGTTATCAACTAAGCTCAAAGTCCTAGGTCTCCTTCATATTTATAAATGCCCCAAAACCTTTGGCTAAGTCCTTTGTCCTGAGTTTTTATGTCCTACATTTTTATGTCTTGATCTTTAACTTAGTAATTGTCCTTATCAATCTCAATCCAGTCATATTTGGGCTTGTAGATCATGATTAGATGGTATAAATCAATGTGAAGTTGAATGATCAAATGGAGCATGATCAAAGATGACCTTTCAATGGAGCCCAGGACAAGTGCATAGGTAACAAGTGTCATTATCATAAGGACTACATCAAAAATAAAATAAAATAGGGATCAAAGGATTTGGACCTATGCATAGAGATTGATGGTCCACACTTAATTTGTGTGAATGGGATCAATGGTGCAAGCTAGATAGAGGACTATTTAGTACAGCACAAGGTAAACACAAAAATAGATTGGACATTATAATTAAGAATTTTTAAGTTTTCCTAAAAAGTGTCTCATGGTCAAAAGATCACATGGAATAAATATTTTGTATTCCATGAACATCTCCTAAAAATTTGGTGCCTTCATGATTTTTCTATCCTAAGAAGAAATATTTCAAAATTTGAACAAGTAGTGTGATGGCCATGTGGACATCATTTTATGGTCACAGTAACATTAAAATTAAACTTAAATATTATCTATTAGGTCTTAAATTTTATAGTCATGTAGATGTAGTTGATGGTCATGCGAACATCAAATAATGGGCATGTGGATGTCAAATTTAAGCCATGGTGATTATCTATTGGGGCTTAAATTTGATAGTCACATGCCCATCAAATATGTTCTCATAGATGTCAAATGATGGGCATGTGGATATAAAATTTAAGCCATAATAGATAGCCAATGTTATTTGATCCTTTATATCATGATTGATGGTCTACGTTCTATTGAGATTTAATATCGATGATGTGAGCAAGAGTTAATTAGCAAAGGACTCAAGCCAAATAAGGAGTTGCCATGTGGTGTAAGGGTGATAGCCTAAAAGAGATTGATTATGTAAGGTATAAGAAAGCCCAAGGATTATCTAAGTGGCATGATTATTTGGGGTCTTAATGGATATCTAATGGCTCTTAATTAGAGATAAGTGTTTAAGGGGACATTGAGAGCCTGTAGAGATGCCAAGTGACATGCTCATATTCATCATGACAAAGACACACATTTTAATTAAATGAATAGAGTGACGTGTAAATGTTATATAGGCATCCACATCACATTAAAGGACCCTGTGTAATGTAGATAGTTGAGCTTCCACCATTGACATCAGTTTGGCAATTTGTAAATTATAAATTTACAAAAGGGAGTTAGAATTTCCTCTAAAAATCAAAAGGTGAAAATAATGCACTTTTGCATTAAAAATATATATGAAGGAAATCCTAAAAGTCCAAGTGCAAAAAGGTAAAGGTGATAAAATGTGAAAATGTAATTTAGATCCTAAGAAGTAAAAGTTAAAAATAACCTAAGTCTTTTACATTTTTTATTGGTATACTTGTCCAAGCTCCTCCATGGAAGAAAATTGCAAGTTTGCAAATCCAAGGTGGGCCAAAAAAATAAGATAATTTAAATAGACATGGATCCATAATATTCCAAATAAATCATTGCAAGAGAAGGTTGTTCCATGGCATGCATAAAAGGAAGGGCAACTGCCCAGGAGGTTCAAGTTGTGTAAGTGGTATAGGGCATATTTAGGTAATTTCACATGAGGATAGACTTTTTTTGGCCTCCCTCATGAATATTTTCCTTCCAACTTGTTTGAAAATCATTTCTAGTCAAGAAATCAAGGTTTTGTTGCAAATTTCCTTGTAAACGTAGTTGTAACAATGATTTTCCTTGTAAATACATGAAGATTCCAAGTGTGGTAAAGGATTTATGCTAGATAGGAGCATCTTGGTGGGAATTTGGTAATTATAGATTTGAAATGGGTAAAAAGATGTATAAATAAAGGGAATCTCCTTTATTCAAAGGGTTGGTTGGCCATTTCATTGGTTGTTTTTGGTCTTTTCTTATGTCTAAGTTTAGGCTCTATAAAAAAATTTAAGGATCAACTATTGTGTATAGATCTTGTCTCTCTTGCTAAGGTGTCTACAACTATACATCCATTAGAAATATTTGATAGCATTTTTATGTCTCCCTTGTTAGAAGACCAAACTCACCATGCTTTTCCCCTTGGTAGCATTTTGAAAATTGATGTATGTAAGGTTTTTTTTCAAGTTAATGAAAATATTTGTGGTTCTATGCTATTTCTTATTGATGAAGTATAGTAATATTTTTTACAAGTTCTACTAATTTTATATTTGGGATTGTGTTCATTATTGGTTATCATTTTGAGTACAAATCTAAATTATAAACCCTTTCTACACTATTTTGGAATATATTGTTGAATAACTTGTTAGGGCACCCTAGGTTTATTGAGTTGATAGGGTAAAGTGTTTAAAAGTTTAGTTTTAGTTTATGTTTAAATCTTTCAAGGATCATTTGGTAATTCATTTAGCTTACATTAAAGTCTTTTCTATATTTATATAAAGGATAATGTCATGAATATTTCAAGATACCCTATTATTTGAAAAATCTCCAACACACCACCATGCCCTTCCTTATTATTATTATCAAACTTGTCCTTCCCTATAAATGATACAATCCTTGTTGCATACTATAAGTGTTATTTTCCCCACAAATACATAAAATATTTCCTACATAGCATGTGTTTACATTTTGTGTTGTTTTTAAAAATTAAAATCATAATCTTTCATTTAAACCCTTATTGAAAATTATTTAGAATGAAAGTTGCATACACTTTCCCATCTATCTTCAGTAGTTTGTATGTGACTTAGAGAATTTGTGCATTCCCTATGACAACCCTTCTTGGGTGGAGTGTACAAGTTTGGTTGTGCCCTGGTCATATTTTTTTCTATTTTATGCCTAAACTCCCCATGGAGGTTGAATTGTAGATTCACTCCATGTCAGAAAGCTACCCCATAGGTCCTCTCACCTTGGTTCAAGTAGAGACAAAAGTATTAGGGATCTAACCATACCATTTGTAGGTGCCTCTCAGTCATTTTATGTCTAATCCATTCTATATTCCAAGCCCTTCCTCAGTTACAATGACATACTAACATGATTCTCATCTTTTTTTTCCATTTTTTTCAAGTGTGCAAGATGGAGCGTAAGAGGTTTACAACTGGGAACCAACATATCCTTCCTTTAAAACATCAAACAAGTCATCATTAGGTGTAATTACCCCTTAGAATGTTAGAATTGGAGGACTAACTCTTTCTTACATGTTATCTTATTTGCCAAAGCTACCCTTTTCTTTCTTTACCATTACATATTCTCCTTGCATAAGATTTGAACCTAATATAATTACCTTAAATAATTATTCAAACTTGTTTTCATTAGATTCTACATTAATTATATTGTCTTGTGTCTCATCAAATTCCTCTTTGTAGCAAAGGAGAGTCTCATTAGTTTGAATGAAAATAAGAAGTTCAAAATATAAATTTACCTTTTATTGAGGTTTATCAACTTCTAATTTGTTTTGGGAGATTAAAACCGCTAATACATATTTATGTTGATTGGCTTGAATTTAAACTTCTAAATATTTAGACTACTCCTCAAGGGCTATAACATGATCTTTTTCTATGCCAAATTGAAGTTCATTTGATTAACACAACTCTTAAACATCCTATCTTGAAAACAAATCCTATTCACCTACATGTTATTATTTTTCCTTCTATATAATTGGTCCTTCAAAAAGAGATATGATGGGAGGGAAATAGGTTCCATTTGGTTTCATAGGAATATAGGTTATTATTGGTTGCTCTTACATGGGCTTTGGGATTGAAGAGGTATTAAGAAGGCTTTCATTCAATATTTATTTGAAATAAGGGAGATAAACTTGTGTTAGGGATTCATTATTTGATGCTTCATACTTCTCTTTCCACTCAAAAATTAAAATATCACATTCTTTATCTTGATATTTATAGACAACTTCAACTTGAGGATTAGATTAGGTTCTTAAGAAACCTGGAAATTTTCTTGGTTTGGATTCTACAACTTTTTTCTTCTCTTGATTTTGGATAGTCATGGTAAAAGGCTCTTTATAAATAGAAGGCATGACATAATCAGGGTTTTTGGTCTAAGAAGGTTTCCACGATGCAATGGTATTAGTCTCTTTCATAAGATTATAAATCCTAAAACTTAGAATATTGAAACAAGCAGACTCTCTTTAAAGTTTAAGGGGTTCTTCTTATTTCTTAATTGTGATTTTGGACTCAATTATTTGTACTATCATGGGTAGATACTATATTAGTTCTATTGTAGGCTCATTATATATCTTCAATGATTTTATCTATTATTGATGTATATAGGTCTAATATGCAAGCTCTTCTTGATGCCTATTATTTTCATCATCCATATGACACTTCATACATTATCTCTCAAAGTCAAGTTTTATCTCTTGCAAACTCTTTTTAGGCTAATTATAAAGAACATGATTTTGCCAAGGCTGATTTAAAACATGAATAAGGGTGGGAAGGGGTAAATATCATGAGAATATTGATATCCTTTTGGTTCAATGTTACTTGAGGTGAAGCCATAAATATTCTCATATTTATATTAGGTATATGAAGGTACAAAAGTTACATTTTGACCAAAATAATTATTATGATACATACTAATTGAAGCTATTTAGGCAATTGGACTTCTTAAACCAACTATATATAACTTAGAGTCACTAGACACTACGTACTTAAGCAATGTCTTTGCTTAAATTTATAAATCCAGCACCAATGTTTAGTAATCTTCTATATTATTATCCCACTAGGTGTGCTAGTGATATTAGTGGGAACTATTGGCCATATTTGGCCCACATACCAAGTATGTGCCGAATGGGTAATGGTCCTGATATAGGAAAGAGGTAGAGTTCCTGATTGATCAAATGATCAAAATAGCTTAGACTAGCTCTAGATGGAATGAGTGGAATAGATGAAAATCATGAAGATCACAAAGCTTTTGAAAAACTTTAAGTTCACTTAAAGTGTAATTATCTAATTTCTAAGGATAGGTCCAAAGCTGTAAAGACTCTATAGAGTGTCAAAAATGCTTGGGAAGAGTATAGGAGTGCATGGTATTCATATTGTCCACTCATTCTATCTAGAGATTATCTAGACATTTATCTCCAATGGAAAAAAAGGGAAGTGGTCATTTTGATGCTATTAGATCTCACATGTGTGGTCAAGTCAAGGAGAGTTAGTCACATGGGTTTCTTCACATTGGTCCTAGGATACCATGCACCAAGCTTTATCTCATCCACCTAAGTGTAGTATAATATCTAAGGGTTCAAATTTGGCTACTAGGATAAAATACACCAAGTTTCCATACTTAGATAATTTTAAGAGAGTCCAAATAAAGATGAGGGAACATATTTATGAGGTCATATTTCACATGTACAAAAGAGTTAGGAAAAATGGTCAAAAGGGTTTGTTCACTTTTGTACCAAGATAATTTTTGATAAATTTTAGCTCATGTGTTGTAGCATAATGAAAAATATACAAGGGTAAAGTTGGCTCCCAATGAAAAATTTGATAAGTTCCAATACTTAGCCTTTTTTAGACCATACTATCATCAAGACATCATGAAAGATCACATAGAATAGTCAAATTCAACATTTTATAAAAGCACTCAGAAAGATCAAATGGCCAATGAATCAAAAGGGTTTTTTCTTTTTGATTTTAAATCCATTCTATGCAAATTTTGCATCCCCATTATCTTTGCACTTTAAGTTATAAAATTGAAAAGTTGGTCAAAAATGATAGATGTCTATGTGAAGATCATTTTTAAGACCCATAAAGTGGCCATTTAGATTCATAATCCTTTGTGGGAACTTGAGAAGGAATGCATGGTTGATAAGTGTCAAGCATGTAAGAGCTTCATCAAGTCAAATGGTTAACAAATCTTAGGGACCAAGGAGGAACCAAGCTCGAGGTAGTGGGTCCCAAAGATCTATGGTCTATTTTTAAACAGATCTAAAAATTTGATGGAATGAAATAGAGTTAAAAGGTTCAATGATTTGATTTGATTGCCTATATACAATAACAAAGGGGTGAGCTAGGAAGTTAGATAAAAGTTGATAAAGCAAAATGGACCTAACTTGGCAAGAAAAATAAAAGGACCCAAACTCAAGTTTGACCTAAGTTGGCATAAAAATTAAATAAAAAAATCTTGATGAGGACTCAGGTTGGACCAAAATGTATTAAAATCGATCCATATAGTTAAATATGTCTTTTAAACCTAATATGTACTAAAGGGGTGGTCGCTTGTTACCAAAAGGGGGACCTAGAATTGAGTAGAGTGTCATTTAAATTAGTTATAGTAAAACCAATATCTTTAGAATGGTTTTTATCTATAGTTAAGATAGGTCTAGATTTATAAGCATAGAGTAGGTATATAATTTCAATAGAGGGACATTTAATCCTTAGACATGATCTCAACTTTGATAAATCACTGCTCAAGTAAACTTGAGGCATGGCTCAGTCAGATATATGAATATGAGGATTTTTTCCTCATAATGAGATCAAGTGGAATATGAAGAGAAAAAGGACTTGGGGAATTGGAAAGTAGTTGGAGCATTCATTTTATAGCAAGATCATGACTTGCCACTTTTGGAAAACTCTTTTCTTCTAGTGTTTTTTGTTCAACCAATGAAATGATTTGGAGTCTATTTGGGAAAATCACAAATATCTTGCTCATAATGACTTGTTTTGATTATACCAAAATCTTGGTGAAATATATCTTGAAAGTTGGTTTCTCATTGATTATCATGAATAATGTGCCCCCCTTCTCTCTCTCTTCCCCTTCTCCTATATTATCCCTTTATTTCCATTTATAAAGGGTTCCCAATTTTTTAGACGTTTTCTTCTTTATAGGAGATGAGACATTCCTTGAGATACTAAAAATTATGTTTATCTTGATTAGGCTCAACCCTGTCAAGCATTTGTAAGAATTGCCTCTTGATGTAATAAAGGATTTTATTTGCCTATCTCTTGCCTTGGATTTATGTCTATTGAGTCATGCACTATGGCATTTTGTGAAGGAGAATATTTCTCATCCATGGTCCTTCTTTCTAACCTTTTTTAGGGAGATTTAAATGTTGTTTATAGGTCTAGATTAGTGTTCTACTCTGAACCTCTTCTATGAAATACTTATGCAAATTAGCTTGATCTTGAGGTTGTGTGAACTAGTATTGTCTTTATTATATCTAGTGTGTGTTAAAGTATACGGGAGTCTCCCCTTTAAATTTGGTGCATCACTTGGTTAACCTTCTTAGGATCCCTTATCATCTTTATAACCCTTTTCCCTATGAAACATTAAGCTTAGCATTAGTTTAGGTGAGTATCAAAGAGGAAGCTAAACTTCTGTAAAGGTTTAACCCTAACATAGGTTGCCCATAGCTTGGGGTTATCCCAATATTATAGATTAATTGGAAAGAGTCTAAATAACCCTCTCTAAGGGTTCAAATTAAGCCAATAACAGTTTCTATCATGCTCGATGGGATTAGGGTCCAAAGTCGTGGAATAATTTTTAGTGTTATTCTTTAACATATTAGCCTTTGGAAACATTATATAAAACATCAATGGTGACTCTAAGAATCTATTATTTGGTTAAGTAGACTAAATAAGTGCCTTATCATCATAATTTGGTATGTAAAATCAGTCATCCTTTGATCAATATGCTTATTCTCTACCTCATCATCACACTTATTAGGTGAATAATGTTATGTGTTACCCCCAAGTGGCCCTCAAGTGACCTGTAAACCCTATCATATCCTTTTTCATATTTTTCCCTAAAGTCAACCCCCTTTGCATTCAAATCAGTCCTCTGCTTTCCCTTATCAAGACCAAGCTTACCTTGTTACATCCTTATCAGAGGTCAAGTAAGAATTAGTAATTTATATTGAGTTGATAATGGATATTGGTAAGGGTTTGGAGTTTTCTCCAATCATCCCTATCCATGTTCTACAAAAGGAAAAGAGTGATATTTATTTATTTAATAATAGATGGTTAGTTTGTGAGGAAGAATAGTTTTCACCTTATAAAATGAAGATATAGTTATTATAAGGATCATGGTCCAAATTATAAACAACATGCTAATATCTTATGAAGGATAGCAAGCCTTTTTGGATCAGCCTTATATTCCATTCCTACTCAAGAGCATGAATATATCCCATCTTAGATCATATCCCATGACCCTAACTATTTCATACCCTCTATTTTGAAACTACCCTCTCCTACACCATTTAAGAAAAAGAGAAGGTGGCCAAGTCTTATACTTTCCCCTCATAGAAATAAATCAAGGAGGGCATAAAGAAGGAAAGGGAGGTGTTAGCTGAGTCAGTCTAAAAAGAAGAGTTATTTGTGCCAAAAAAGAATCAAATAACCATATCTTATCTCAATGAGCTTGGTGTACATGAATTCTAAGATTCTCTCTCCTTGGTTTAAGAGCCACTTAAAAAAAGCATTTAGAGTACCTAGCTGGAATGATACCCTCCTAAGTTGTAATCAAGGTGAACTTATTCACCCTCTAACCATCTCCCTTATAAAATAGGATCCTATTCTACAAATGATAGATGAAGAGATTGTAGTCATAGGTGAACTTGAAGAAGACATTGCAAGTGTCTATGATGAGGAGATTAGAATTGGTAGCTTAATTCATAAGGAGGATCATGTTTCAGCTTTCAAGTTTTAAGAGATTAATGAGAATCAAGAGGACAACCTTCATGTACCTAATGTGTAGGTCAAGATTAGTGCAAATAGTTTAGAAGATTGATGGCAGCATTTTTGCTTGGATTTTTGAGTGAAATGGAGCAACTTAATGTTGCCAACTTGTGCAAAGAGGACAATATATAATATAAACATGAGGCAAACATTGAATTAACTATTGAAGGTCTATTACACATATATTAATAAGAGGATCAAGATTGGGTGCCTAAGGTTGGTCCACTTTAAGATGAGATGTTAGTTCAAGATAGTCCTGGTATGTTGGAGCCTGAGGAAAACATATCTGACCTTGAGAAAGATAAATGTGGTGAATTAGACCTTGGATGGTCATATAAACCTTATTTTTTAGTTGAAGAGAAAGATGAAATATTGAGTGAGGTTGATGAAGGGGACATCTCAAGTGCTCAAGTGATTCAATTTTATGAGCATACCAGTAAAGAGCCTAAAGAGTTCTGACAGTGATTTAATACCATAACCAAAAAAATTGAAGAGGCCAAGGGAAATTTCATTATTATATAAAGTCATGAAAATTCTACTCTAAGCATGATCATTCCTAATTTACATAAGGACAAGGTGAAAGAACATAGTCTTTTTGAACCACTAATTGAACCAAGTGCAGTTACTCCTAAGAACCCAAATGAAGCCTTCATGCAAGACTTTCTCAAGAGTGAAGAGAAACATCAAGGAAGTGATCCTATATTCCAACATGAATTAGGTTTGGAATACTTGGAATAATTTGTCTACATTAGAGACATGTTCATTCTACTCCATCTATTTGGGAGTACATCAGAAGGATTAGCCATCAAACTACCTAGCTCACCAATTTTGGTACCTCTAATGCAAGGTATTTTCCATCCCAATTTGTTACAAGTTGATGATACTATAGGTTTCCCTTTCAATCTAGGAAGACCAATTTTGAAAAGGTCTTGTATATATTAGATTAGTTTTTATGATTTTTCTAAGTGCCCTTGTCCACATTTTATTTGGTATGTTATTTGTTCTTTCTTTCCTATAAGTGATTGCATGAATTTGACTTTGTTTTATTGTTTTGGTCCTTATTTTTTTCAAGAGAAAGTTTCTAGAAAAGAGGTAGCCTTGCATCATCTTCATGATCAACTTATTTGCAGAGAGGTGACTCCATGCCCAATGGATCAAATAAGACAAAATGAGTTGGGTTCTTGATCATAGTAGACATGCTTCCCTATAAGTTTCTAGAAATATTGGCCATATTTGGCCCATATACCAAACATGTGCCCAGTGGCTAATGGTCCTGATGTAGGAAAGAGGTAGATTTCTTGATTGATCAAATGATCAAAATGGATTGGACTAAATCTAGATGGAATGAGTGAAAGATTTGAAAATCATGAAGCTAATAAATCTTTTAAAACACTTTAATTTCACTTAAAGTGTAATTTACCAATTTCTAAGGATAGGTATAGAGCTACAAATACTCTATGGAGTGTTAGAAATGCTTAGGAAGAGTATGGGAGTACATGGTATTCATATGATCCACTCATTCCATTTAGATATTTTTTATACATTTGGTTCTAGTGGTAAAAAAGTTGAGTGATCATTTTGATGCTACTAGATCTCACACATGTGGATGAGTCAAGGAGAGTTGGTCACATGGGTTTTTTCACATTAGTCCCAAGCTACCATGCACCAAGATTTAGCTCATCCATGTAAGTATAGTATAATATCTAAGGGTTCAAAGTGGGCTCCTAGGATAAAATATACCAAGTTTCCATACTTTGCTAATTTTTAGAGAGTCTAAATAAATCCAAGGGAGTATATTCATGAGGTCATATCTCACACATAAAAAATAGTTAGGGAAAATGGTCAAAAAGGTTTGTTTACTTTTGTACCAAGATCATTTGCACTAAATTTTAGCTCACCTCCTATAACACAATGAAATATATGCATGGGCAAAGTTGGATCCCAATGAAAAAATTTCTAAGTTCTAATACTTAGCCTTTTTTAGACCAGACCATCATCAAGACATCATGTAAGATCACATAGACCAGTCAACTTCAACATTTTATAAAATTACTCAGAAAGCTCAAATGGATAGAGGATCAAAAGGGTTTGTTCCTCTTGATGTTAAGTCTATTTTTTGAAAATTTGGCATCCCCACGATATTTTCACTTTAAGTTATAAAATTGTAAAGCTGGTCAAAAAATGATAGACATTTATGTGAACATCATTTTTAAGACCCATAAAGGACCATTTGGATTCAGAATCTTTGGTAAAAACCTAAAAAGGAATGTATGATTGACAAGTTTCAATCATATGAGAGATTGAGTAAGTCAAATGGTCAGTGAATCCTAGGGACCAATGAGGAACCAAGCTCAAATTAGTGGGTCCCAAAGATCCACAATCCATGTTTAACTAGATCTCAAATTTTGATGGACCAAAATAGATTCAAAATGGTCAATGATTTGGGCCTATTTCTTATTGCCAATATCAAAGGGGTGAGTTAGGACATTTGATGAAAGTAGATAAAGCAAAATGAACCAACTTGGCAAGCAAAATAAAAGGACCCAAACTCAAGTCTAACCTGAGTTAGTGGAAAAAGTAAATAATAATAATTTGATGTAGACTTAATTTGGATCAGAATGTATTAAGATAGATTCACAGAGGTAAATAGGTCTTTTAGACCTAATATATACCAAAGGGGTGGTGGTTTGTTGCCAAAAGGGGGACCTAGCATTAAGTAGAGTGTCATATATATTGGTATAGTAGAACCAATATCCTTATATTGGTTTTTATTTATAGTTAAGCTAGGCCTAGTTTTATAAGCATAGAGTAGGTATGTACTTTTAATAGAGGGATGTTTAATCCAAGACATGATTTTAGATCTAATAAATCATCACTCAGGAAGATTTGAGACATGTCTCAGTCAAATACATGAATATGAGTATTTTGTCCTCAAAATGAGATCAAGTGGAAGATCAAGAGCAAAAGGACTTGGGAAATTGGTAAGTAGTTGGAGAATTTATTTTCTATCAATATCATGACTTGCCACTTTGGAAAACTCTTATCTTCTAGTGTAGTTTGTGCAACCAATAAAATGATTTGGAAGCTATTTGGGCAAATCATGAATATCTTGATCATAATGACTTATTTTGATTAGACCAAAAACCTGGTCAAATATCACATGAAAGCTATAAGCTCATTTATTATCATGAAAAATGTGTTCCCCCTTGTCTCTCTTCCCCTTTTTCTATATTATCCCTTTCTTTCCATTTGTAAATGGATCTTAGTTTTTTAGACTTTTTCATCTTTATAGAAGAGAGGCCATTCCTTGAGATATTGCAAAGTATGTTCAGCTTGATTAGTCTTAACCCTATCAATCATTTTTAATAATTTCCTCTTGATGTAATAAAGGATTTTCTTGGTCTATCTCTTGCCTTAGATTTGTGTTTATTGAGTCATGCACTATGGCATTGCGTGAAGGAGAATCTTTCTCATCCATGGTCATTCTTTCTAACCTTGTTTAGGGATTTTTCAATTTTGTTTTTTAGGTCTAGATTAGTATTCTACTTTGAACCTTTTTATGCAATATTTATTCAAATTAGCTTGATCTTGAGGTTGTGTGAGCTAGTATTATCTTTAGAAGCTCTAGTATCAGTTTAAGATTATGAGAGTCTCCCCTTTAAATTTGGTACATCACTTGGTTAACCTTCTTAGGATCCTTTATCATCTTTCTAACCATTTTACCTATGAATCATTAAGCTTAACATTATTTTAGGTGAGCATCAAAGAGGAATCTGGCCTTATTCAAAGGTTCAACCCCAACATAGGTTACCCATAGCTTGGGTTGTCCTAATATTATATCTTAGTTGGAGAGAGCCTAGAAAACCCTCTGTAAGGGTGAAAATTAAGCCTATAATAGGTAATACATCCCTAAGGATCATAAATTATGTGTAACTAAAAGAATGTGTGTTTAAGTAACCATTGGCTTGAATGATGCTAACCAATTATTTGTAGTGTTCAAAAACATCTTCAGGTGAATCCAACCAATAATAAGGCTTGATTCACACTTAATTCATAATTAAATTATAATTTTTATTTGACTTAAATTTAATTAAAATTCATTAAATAATTATCTATAGTCCCAATGCAACCTAAAAAGGGTTTAAAATATCTAAAAATATCCCCTAAAGATGGAGTACTCTATCTCAGTCATTAGATCAATTCACCTTGACTATAAAATTTAGTTAAAGGTAGGAAAGGCCAATAAATTATTATGGAGGTCAATAAAGTCTTTAAAACAACCATTAATTCAAAAATCATATTTTTTAGAGAATGGAAGTGTTAGAGGATGACTTGTCCATAGTCATCCCCCATCTTGTTCTTTTACCTTAGACAATTGGCATTAATGGAATCTCCAAGATTTTGATATTTTTCACTTTAATTTATTTCATATATATTCCTATAAATTTCTACTTGAATATATTTTATAGTAATACATCTTCATGGAAAGTTTCCAAGAGGTCTTAATTTCCCATAATTTTTAGAAATGTCTTGGGGAGCTTCAAGCTCCACAACAACCATTAATGGTTGTCAAGCCCAGTTTAAGATAAATTTATTTTTAAAACATAGTTTCAAGTTTTCAAAATTATTTCATATTATATAATTCATAATTTTAATGGGGGTCCCTTTTGGGGTCAATCTATTTTTGGGATTCTAGGAACCCGCACAAGCTAACAAGATCAAATGGTACCTCTACTTGAGAAAAAGGTCATATCTAAAAAAAATTACATTCTGTACATAAAAAATGGATTCACATGGAAGACCATGAAAAAGTGAAGGGGGAATATTTTGGGGTCACCCCACCCCTATGGCCTTCATTCTACCTAAACCAGCCATACAAAAATATGTATACTTAGTTGAAAAAGTTTTGGTTTGATAAAAAAATTATTACAAGTTCAAATTTTAAAAAGTAAAGTTTTATATTTAAATGTATTAAATAAATTTCATATATTTAAAATAATTTTTTTTAAATATACTAACCATGTGGTCAGTATTTGGTGGTGGTCAACTTGTTTAATTTTTTTTGGTTTGATAAAAAAAAATATTACAAGTTCAAACTCTAAATAGTAAAGTTTTAAACTTAAATGTATTAAGGAAATTTAATATATTTAAAATGAGTTATAAAAAATATACTATGTGATAATTATTGGGTGGTGGTAAAATTAGGTTTACACCACCTATTAATGAATTAATTGGGGTTACCATGTAGCATAAGCCACATGGTCCACCCCCAAACCACTAAAAGCATTAGATCATGAATAACCACCAACAATCCTATGTGCATGCCCTTAGGTTCTCATGACTTTATATCATGGTCACATTTATGACCACTAGATAAATTATTGGGTACCTTATTAAATCAATGGTAATTCCCTTCCAAATGGCCTATGTATTAAAAAAGTGCCTTACATAGTACTAATTTTCAAAAATTCATTTTAGGGTAAACCAAGGACCCAAAAATTCTGAAATGATTGGTGTTGGATCAATAAAATTTCCAATTATATTATAAAATAATTTCAATAGGTTTAATAACTTTAAAATTATGAAAAATAATTAATCAAATCTCAATATTTTTACAAATTAAATTAAAACCATTTTTAGTGGTCTTGGCTTACAAATTCATATATCTTATATGGTAGAACATAAAAATATTCATTTAGTTGATATGGCACCCTAGGGAAGCCAACTAATTAAAAAAATTGATTTAGTGAATTTTAGATAAGCTTAAAATATAAAAATTATTTTCATGTAGTTTTCCTTCAATATACTCAAAGATATAACTGAAAATGATGCATATTAATTTCTTTTTTCAATTTTATTTTGTGATGCAGAGTAAAATATAGCAACATGTCATTTTAAATAGGTTTTTCCACCTTTGATATTTTATTTTAATATAATGTTACTATTTTCACTTTTATTTTCACCCTTTTATGATATGTTTGAGCTCTCCTCATCCATGTGGCACAATTGAAACACCTCTAGGCTTGTGGGTAGCCTAAGGATGAGGTGAATCTCTAGATAAGGTTAGCTCCCTTGATGTACCACGTTGGATCACTAATACACCCAAAATTTGTGGTGGGGAAGGATAGAAATAAATAAAAGCAAACTATATTAAGATAGTTGATGCACCAAATATATTTATGACTTTGAACCAGATGCATGTTACACTTGAAACCCAGAGACTAACCAAACATACACTTCTCCAATCTCCATATTCTCACATAAATATTACATTATGAGGTTATGGGTGAATGTTTCGAATAGGAGGACTATAAAAGAGGCATTTAATTTCACTAATGAAAATACTAACTCACTTAATCCTTGACATTTCCTAAAACACTTCACATTCCCTGCAAGAAGAAGCTTGCAAATAAGATGAAAGAATGAGACAACATGCAAAGGAAGTCAAAGTTATCACTAAAAAAGATTAATAATCCAGGTATAACACACTATGAATATTCAATAAGAGGTAAAAATCAGTAATATTATTTATCAAAAGGTATTTAAATGAGTAGGGCTTCACCATACTTAGGAGGAGCATCAATTACAATGGCCAAAATGGTTAGTTCTTATAGAACTTGATAGAGAGAGGAGAAGAGAGAAGTCCAAGGGTCAAAAATAAAATTTTAAAGATAATAAAATAAGTTAATTTTGCATGATAATAATATATGTAATGAAACATTCAAGGTCAAAAATAATAAGTGTCTATCAAAGTCATCAAACTATTGCAAAGTGGCATAAGATTCTTCATTTTGGCTCAAAAAACTACCTTCATGAATTGGGTCTATTGAATTTACTAAAACTGATCAGGGATAGGTTTAATGATTGGAATTAATGTGATGGATTTCATACATATCTCTCCATGCATTATTTGTAAGCCTAGTCATTTGGAATCATCTAGAAAGGAACCATCATCATCTGCAATCCAAAAAACTCTTTCTTAATGCACCCTACACACTTGGCCTCAAAAAAGGAATCATTTTTCCATGAAAATACATTTTATGGAGTGTATTATAAGTTTAAAGACACTACATGGCCTTATAATCATCAATCACACCTTAAAATCATATCCACTTGAGGCTTTCACACTTCTCACCCTCATGTTCACTATGTCAATTTTGACTGGTTGAGATGAAGCACCTAATTATGGAACTTAGGAGTTGTTATAAGGAATTAAATTTAATTTTTTATTTATCTTAATTCATAATATTCCCTCCCATGTTATTTTTATCTCTTGAAACCTCTTGTAGCCTATAAAACACACAAAATAGTCAAGAAAACCCTATATTACACCATATCAGTATAGTTTTATATAGTCCAAAATCATGGGAAGTATATTTAGTGAGTAATATACAATTTACAATCATAATATTAGTCAAAATAGTCCATTATATTATCTTTAAAACTCCATTTCTCCAAACTAGTCATTGGTAAGGGTTTAGGAGGGTTTATGCCTATTTTACCCTCATAAGGTTCATTCACAAAGATTTTATGTTGGGATTTCAATCCAATTCCACAAAGATATTTTTAAAGACCTATTATAACTCCTATAAACTTATTTATCCCCCATTTAAATCATCAAGATAAGTTTGAGTGTTCAAACTTGTCCTCTCGAGCCCTTTCCTCCTTTTCCTATAGGCCTAGGTTGGTTTCTAAGACAAAAGTGAACTTTTCATAGTTTTATTTGCATCTTAAAATATTTTAAAAATATTTATTAACCCCATAAACATTTTTAAATAGTTTATAAATCTCATATCATGCTATAAGTGGTTTTGACCTCTCATTTGGGCACTAGGCTAAAACCTACCTAGTAGGCTTAAACCTGCCTAGTTGGCTTAATTTGTCCTAAAATGCCAAAATGTATTTTTTATGGTTACCCTACATAAAAATAGTTCAAAAAAAATTTATTTCAACCCAAAAAATTTCTCTAATCATTCAAAAGGATCACTAAAGGTCGGAAAAAAAATTGGCCTACCATTTAACACTAGGCCTCTTCAAGGCCTAACAGACTTGCCTACAAGTTTAAGCTATTAAAATATTATAATAGAATTCCTCCCTCTATTATTATTTTTGAATTTTTAATTTGGTGTCCCTTATCTTTCCATAAATTTTTTAATGGTCTCCTAAGCTTTTGGTTTACTCCTCTTACCCATCTTTTCAAAACTACCAGTTTAAGCCAAAGGGAAAGTGCCCTCTGTCTGAGATAAAATAGAGGTCAATTACCCTATTATCTCAAAAAAATTGGATGTTTTATGGTCTTATATAATATTTTATGACTTATTTCACAAAAATTTATCACTTGGTCATCTCATATGACCTTCCAGAATCTCAAAAACCCAAACAAATGGCTAGGTAAAGGCACTGTGTGCAAGCTTCCCAAGTGGACTCTATTTTGCATTATGAATTCATAAATCCACTTTTTTTTCACATATTTATGGTAATATTAGTTTATTTTTATTGTTATGGATATTTTTTAACCTTCAATCACCCCTCCAAACTTCTATATGTTCCTCATATTCTTTCCAAGTCTAGATTGTGTGTCACTTCCTTAATTGTGTTTTTTTCTAGTAAATGGGATAACTATAGGTATTCTTAGACAAAAATAAATTTTAAAAATTTCATTATACCTATATTTAATCCTTCCATGGTCATTTAGATTTTTTTAGACCTATATCACCTTGTATATTGAATACTTCTAAGGGTCATAAGGACACTTGTCAAGATGATAAAATTAGTTAATTTTGCATGAGAATAAGATATGGGATGAACCATGCAAGGTTAGAAGGAAAAAGTGTCTATTAAAGTCATCAAACTCTTATAAAGTGGAATAAGATTCCTCATTTTAGCTCAAAAAATTTCCTTCATGATTTGTGTCTATTTAAATGTCCTAAAACTGATTAGGGATAGGTTTTATGATTGGAATGAATGGGATGATTTTATACATTTATCTCCATGTATTATTTGTAGGCTTGGTCATCTAGAATCATCTATAAAGGAGCCATCATCATATACAGTCTAAAAAACTCTTCCTTAATGCACCCTACACACTTGGCCTCCAAAAAGGCATCAATTTTCCATGAAAATCCATAAGATGGAGTGTATGAAAGTTTCAATACCATCGATAGCCTTAGAAGCATCACGTACACCTTAAAATCACATCCACTTGAGGTTTTCACACTTCTCACCCTCGTGTTCACTATGTCAATTTTGATTGGTTGAGATGAAGCACCTAGTTGAGGCACTTAGGAGTTATTTCAAGGCATGAAATTCACAAGGGGAGTTATCTTAATTCCTAATATTCCTTCCCATGTGATTGGCATTTGAAACCTCCTAAAGCCTATAAAACACAAAAAATAGTTAAGAAAACCCTATTTTACACCCTATCTATATAGTTCTATATAATACAAAATCATGGGAAGTATCTTGATGGAGTCCTCTATAATTTCTAGTCATCATTTTAGTCAAACTAGTCCATCAGATTAACTTTCCAACTCAATTTCTACAAATTAGTCATTGACAAGGGTTTAGGAGGGTTTAGGCCTCTTTTACCCTCCTAAGGTTTGTTCATAAAGATTTAATTTTGGAATTTCAATAAAATGTCACAAATTGATTTTTAAATATCTATTATAACTCCTCTAAACCTATTTTTCCCCCATGCAAAGCATCAAGAGAGGTATGAGTGTTCAAACTTGTCTTATTGAGCCCTTTCCTCCTTTTCCTGTAGACCTAGATTGGTTTTTGAGAAAAAATTTACATTTTAATAGTTTCCTTTCCACATTAATAGATTTAACACATCTTTATTAACCTTATAAACATGTTTTAATAGGTTATAAATCTCATATCAAGCTATAAGTGGTTTTGACCTCTCATTTGGGCACTAGGCCAAAACCTGCCTAATAGGCCTAAGTTGTCCTTGAATCCAAAAATGGAATTTTTATGGTTCCCATCCATAAAAAAAGATTAAAAACCTCTAATTCCATCCCATAAGCATTATCCAATCAGTCATAAGGATCACTAAGAGCTAGAAATAAAAGTTGCCTACCATTTGGCACTAGGCCTCTTTAGGGCCTAAAGACCTACCTACAAGTTCAAGAGCTTAGACCATTTTGATAGCATTCCTCCCTATATGATTATTTTTTCATGTTTCTTTATGTTTCCCTTATATTTCCATACCTTTTTGAAGTGTCTCCTTAGCTTTTGGTTTACTCCTCTTACTCATCTTTCCAAAACTACCAATTTAAGCCTAAGGGAAAGTGCCCTCTGTCTAAGACAAAATAGAGGGCACTTCCCATATTATATAAAACAATTTGGATTTTTTATGGTCTTATTTAAGTTGTGTGGAATTATTTCACAAAACATTAGCACCTGGTCATCTCATATGATCTTCCAAAAGCTCAAAAACCCAAATAGGTTGTTAGGCAAAGGTATTGTGTTCAAGTTTCCCAAGTGGGTTGTATTTTACATTATGGAGTCATAACTCCACTTATTTTTCACATATTTAGGGTAATATGAGTCTATTTTGATTATTATGGATATGTTTTAAACTTCAATCACCCCTCCAAACTTTTACATGTTCCTCATTTTCTTGCCTAGTCTAGACTAAGTGTCACTTTCTTTACTATGTTTTTCCTTAGAGGGGATACCTATAGGTATTAGTAACCTAAAATTAACTTTGGAACACTTAATTAGACATATATTAAATCCTTCCATGGTCAATTTTTATTTTTTGAACTATATCACCTTGTATAAGCCTAACATATCCCTTAGGGACATTATATTTGTTAACTATTTATGTATAGTCACCTCCAGGTGAGTGTAAGAGACCCTACAGGTGGTTGTTACCTCCAAAATATATACTAATATTATTTAGAAACCCCTAATATATTTTTAAATCATGTGGAGTCTTATTTAAACAACCAATATGAAAATTCATACTTAAAACTCACTTCAATCTCCTATGCTTTATGTCTGCTCTTAGCCATCTATAGTTGTTTGTAGATGGACATTTCAATCAAGGGAAGTATGAAGGTGTATATCTGATCCAAAACCAATAATACTAGCTTTTCCATCATGGTATATGTTATATTAATAGGTTCACATCATGATTTAGGTCCACTATGATCTAGGTTCTCATGAAAGAAACATCTTTTCAAATTTACAACTTATGTTGGTTGGTTGTAAGTGAGCATGTGGTGATGAAAAGGGCATGTAGGTGAAAATGTGGTCAAAGGTCAGTATACCAATCTCCCTTGATGCTCCCTAGATATCTAATCCTCATATCAACCATTTGGAACCACTCAAAATTTAAAGTGTGGTCTAGTATATAACCTTGGGTTGAATAGGTCTCTTTATAGCTCAAACATATAGGCATGAATGTAGGTTTTCAATGTGTTTCTAGGTAACTTTGAGCTCCCTAAAAAACACTTTATATTCATCCTCTACCCTTAAAATTCTAAAAATTACTTATTCTATATGAATACTACAATATTAATTCATTGGGAGGCATTGAAAGACTTTGAAACCATGCCATACAACCTTGGCAAAAGGCTCAAGCTCTCTAATTTGCCAATTTAGGGATTAGAGACCTGAATCTCAGTCATCATCCATTTGGAGATAGTCTCCATTATCATTTTCTCATATATCATTGAAAATAATTCTATCAAAGTATATTTAACATATTAGGATTTCAATAAGATCTAAACCTACTCACTCTACTCCGTATAGGTACTTTCTTACCTCCGTCAACAAATCTTGTAGGTGTTGATTGTTAAGTCTATAGATAGTAAAAACAAAGATAGACAATGTGCATTAATTTGACTATTTCTTGAGTTGTGAACCCATATCAACATTTCTAAATTTACTCTGTATGCCTCAAAAGGCTTGATACCATACTAAATCTCTTCAACCGAGTATAAAATTAGTAAAGGCTCTTGTAGGTGATTTCTGGTTGTATATAGGTAGTGAGTGTGGAATAGAGCAACAAAGATGGATAAAAGGCCTCATGGGTATCTAAAACTCATTATAAACCTCTCCAATACATTTTTACCATTAAATATAATTTAATACAATTTTTAAAACATTCATTCAATGTTAAATTTCTTGAGAGCATCTGGAATAAAATTGGTAGGGATCTGTAGAATGACTAGATGGTATGATGAATGAACTTGTAACCATACTTGTCTCTTCCTTGATAATAAAATTAACTCTCTTCAACTATTAATGACTTGTACCAATTGACACACCATGATTGAAACTCCATGAGCAAGATGGACAAGCTCATACATGTGACTGTAAGTGAAGTTGAGCAAAAGTTGACTGTGAGGAATGGTAAGGTTGAAAGTTGATCTAAAATGTGATATGGTCAAACCAAACATGGAATGAGGTGAAATTTATGTCCCTAAAACCTATGTAACATCATTTACCAACTATATGAGACCTTTATGAGAGACCAACATTTTGAAAACAAGAAGAACTTCGAGTGAGACTGCATATGGTGGCACCTTCTTTTTAACATGGACTAAATTTCCCATAAAAACACCATGAAACATATAAATAAGTGTGTAAACAATCTAAAAAGGTATCCAAAATCCTCTATAATCAACATCACCAACTGGTTCATATGGATTTGACCAAAATGGAGCAAAACCTATAGGGTGTATTCAACAGCTAGCAAAAAAGTACAATCAACTTCATGAGGATGGTTCATAAAGAAAAAGTAACCATTACTAAAACTCTTGATATTTAAATGAATGTATCTGAGTTTAATTTCACCTCCCTAAAGTGTTTGATCTGAAAACTCCTTTATTGGTTGTACCAAGTACAAACTTGAAGACTAGTTTTGTGTGCCTAGAATGTGAAAAAGGTTCATAATGGTTTTATCCCAATTTTGACATTTAAAAATTGTTTCAAGCACTAATACAAATTTGGGGAATATTAAGGGACACTACATGAGCTTTTCCCATGTGTCACACTTCCCCATGGGTCGTACAAGTGCCAAATTTTCTATTTTTCAACAAAATTGCCCTTTCTTCTAAAGAACCTACCACTTTTCAGTTATGTTAGTTTATTAAGACCTATTACAACACATGGGGTGTTACATCATCTTTTGAAACCTTCACATTTCCAAAAACATCTGTATAAGTCATTAAATGCCCCTTTTTAACCTCCAAATGACTCCAAATGACTAAAAAGACTAAAATGACTAAGGACCAAGGCTAGTATAACATTAAATGTAATTAACTAACCTATAAAAACACCTTTTGACATATTTTTTGGACTCTTAAAACACCTAAAAGTTAATTTTTTACCTATAGGGGTCTCAATTTGACCTAAAAGTCAAATTTGGTCAACAAATTAGTGACTCATAGGGGTAGCATGCCTGCTATGCTAACCAGACCAATAGCTTTATCAGTCCATTAGGATTGGGAGTCATATAACGTTTGATACAAAAAATGAAAACTTTTATCATTGACCATAATTTTTTATCAAGATAAAACCAACTAACTACCTTAACCACACAAAGCAAAGGACAGACACAAAATAAGGCAACAAACTAACAAGACGCACACACACACACATGAACTCAAGGAACTTTGGGGAATTAGAAAACAAACTATTATGCACAAATAAAAACTAATCATACCTCTTTTCTAGGATCATAATGAAAGATTCTTTAATCCTCCTCTTCATGAGATGAGCCATAGTGCCAAGCATGTTTCTCCTTGGATTGGATGCTTTGTAGATCAGACCTATTCCTTATTTCTTAAGTAGTATATAAATAAATTATGGCTGATTAAATAACCAATACCACTAGAAAGGGGTTCCTTATTACTTACCATTGAAATTGGTTGATTTATCCATATAAGAGGGTCGAAGCCCAAGTTGACACTGAATTGACTATAATTAATAATCAAATGATTACCTAGTAGTTTCTAACACTCTTTTTTTCATTTATTTGAATCATAATATGAAAATTCCATGTATAGAGGAATCATGAAAGTTAAGATTTCTATAATAATAATAAAAATCATCTACAAGCATAAAATATGACAATGTAAATTAATGTTTATTCAATAAATATCATTTCTTGTAATTTTAAATGCTAGATAAAATAATAAAGTATTAGACTAAGCATAAAAATCAATAATCCACAAGAAAGAGCCCATCATTCAAGTAAACACATTTACATGCCATCAACTAGCTATGAAACAAGTAATCTGTGTGTAACATGTTTTCAAAATGTTTTGCCTATTCCATTTTATGGCCATTTTTTCCCTCTCTCCAATAATATTCTCCCTCTAAATTTTCAATATTATCTTAATCAAAAGATTTTAACAAGTCCAAAATTTAGATAAGATACCAAAAATACTCAAAATATACACCTTCCAAGTAAATTTTTACTTAATAACTAAATCTATAAATTAAATAAAGTCAAAAAATATTTCAAAAAACAATAGTATAACATATTGATATGTACGTAATATACCCTAAAATCACAAAAATAATGAATGAAATGGAACAACTATCAAATTCAAGAAGCATGTATCTGAATATACCAACAAAATCAGATAATGACTCATTAATATTTTAGTTCATTATCTTAATAATAATATAGTTTATTAATATTAGAATAGGTTTTAATAATAATAATTATGGTTCCACCATGCACTACCAATATACAAAGGAAAACAAAATAAGATAAGTAAATTCAAACATAATTGGGTAGCCTAATGACATCAAATTTAAACAAGAAATTAATTTGAAAGATAGCCAAGTAAAATATGAGGTATTATTCATCTCCAAGTCCCAAGTGGAAAATAAAACTAACATGGTGGTCATATACACAACTCTGACAAGCAACAATAAAAAGAAGGTAGGCCAAGTGGTCCTACACCTCTTGAAAATAAGCAAAAACATAAGAGAGAAGCTTCTCATTTTAAATTAAATAACATAAAATAAAAATTCAAGGGTACATGTAAGCCTACCCAATTTCTCCTTTATAATCTACATAAATACTCTTCTATAAGTGTAGGGTTAAGTCTCTTTCTCACTAAGTTTCCTTCCTTCTCTACTTACCTTCCTATTTCTTCTCTAGCTCTCTAATTTTTAATTTTAAAAATTGTCAAAAGGTTACCTCAAAGAATGTTTTTTCCTCAAATATTCTAATAACTCTCCTCTAAATTCAAACGGTAAGGTTACATGTGTCCCTTCCCATCCCTTTCCCCAATGTCAACAAGTCTCCCATAACAATAATTTCACTTAGAAGCCCATGTGGGAAAGAAAATCCATCCTAATTAATGTTCCCACTATCACATGACATAAATGGCACATGGTTTGGTCCTTTATATTTATATATACTCCAAACAAGGTCTTAATTCATCATATAGTTTTGAATGTATGAAGTGAAAACCATCTATTAATTAAATAACATTCCTAAACACTTAAAAACTAAAATAAATTATCTTAAAATCTAACTCAAGTTTTAATATTGTAATTATAGTCAAAATTACCCCTTTTATGCCAAGAGGTGAAATATTTGTCATCTCTTTAAATCTTCATTATTTTTGTTTTTTTGATCTTGTGTCAAGATATTCCAAACTTGAGGTGTATGTCAATTTTTATCATGCAAATATAGAAGTAATAAATTAAGAGAGAAGTATATTAAAGTTTATTTTTATGGATTACAAATTCCTAAACATATTTCTATCTCAACATAAAATAATACTAGCTCTTTGTGATTGACTAATCATCCATCTACATCATCTCTAAGCAAGACCAATGGTTATTAAATTTATATACAGCCAATCAAATGTTGAATAAAAATTATGAGAGGGATTTCATAATGATATAGGATTAAGAATATAACTTATTTTATTATTTTTTTAATTAAAATACTATGTTTACATTACCATATGTGACTAGTGAACCTAGAAGTTATACAAAAGCAAGTCAAAATAAAGAAGGGGTGGATGTCATGAAATTAGATATAGATAAAATTTAGAGGAATGATATACGGAATTTAATTAATACTAATTTAAATCAATATTTAAATGGTAAAAATTGTGTCTACAATACTAAATTCAATATTGATGGCACCATTGACAAGTTAAAAGATAGACTAGTTACAAAAATATTTTCACAAACATATGGGGTGGACTATGAAGAAACATATGCAACTATGGCACATCATGATACTATAAAATTAATATTTTATGTCACTATTCATAAATTATATATAATATATCAAATTAATGTCAAATTTTCATTCTTAAATGGAGTGATTAAATATATGTGGGGTGGACACAAGGTTTTGAGGTAAAGGGTAAATAATTTTGGATATATAAGTTGAAGAAGGATCTTTATGGGATAAATAAAGCTTCAAGAGCTTAGTAATTAAGAAATTATATACATTTATTAGATCAAAGTTTTTTAAGAATTCAAATTTAATCACTCTTTACAAATAAGCATTGGGTTTTAATGCTTTATATGTGTCTCTATATAAATGGCTTGAAATTTATAGGTAACTCTATGGAGATTATTAATAGTTTTAATAAAGTTTTGAAAATAGAAAAAAGATAGTTTACAAAACTCAAATTTAGAGCAAAAAGTTGAAGCTAACTTCACAAGTAATAAAAAAAAAATTACTTGTTATTAGTGTAAAAAACTAGGACACATGATAAAATATTACAAGATACTAGCCACTAAGAATCAAGTTAATAAAGGGAAGAGAAAACTTTTCAATTTGAACAAAGTGAGTTTCAAGAACACTCATATTATTGTCTCATGTTGTTGAAATAATTAATATAAATAATTTGTTTTATCTTGATTCATGTTACTCAAATCACATGACATGTCAAAAATATGATTCCATCAAGTTAAATGATTCTTTCAAAAGCCAAGTGCAAATGGGAGATGAAAAGTTCATGTAAGTTTAAAGAAATGGAAACATGAAAATCACAAGTCAAATTAAGGGTGAGATAGAGTATTTAATATTTATCCAAATATTTATTTCATTTGATATAATAATGAAAGTAAATAATACAAATTTTATAATCCTACTAGTAAATCCAAATTTATTTTTATGGATTATAATGTTTTTTTAATTGGAAAAAAGGAGATGCACAGGTTTTTTTCTATATTTTGAGTGCCATAAACCCAAGAATTTATCCAAGAGTGTTAGGATGAATGAATTTCCATGAGCTATGTAAAACCTTGGAAACTTCATATCAATGATCTATTAAGGTAAGATAAATAACACTCCAAAATATTAAAATGAATTGGTAAAATTTGAGAATGTTAGATTTTGGAGTATGACATTATTGTATAAGAGTTAATGATTTAGTGTATAGAATGATGATTGATAGATAAAATATATAACATAGTGTTATAATAAGAAATTTTTTGAGATATTTAAGCAAAAAATGGTTGTAAATTATGATCATTTTTTAAGAGTGTAAGGACATGAAACTATGTGTGTTGATTAGTTAGTGGGTTCTCATTTTTCTCATAAAGACAAGATGGGACTATACACAAGAGATCAAGTGAAAGAACTTGAAACAAATGAAAAAGTTTCAAATACTAAAGATAAAAATAAAAATAAAAATAGGAATAAATTACTCATGTTGGAATCATACTCAATGTGATAAAATAATATGTAGAGGGGAGGGTAGTATAGTGTTAGTCTAACAAAATGAAACAAAAATAACACACTAAACACTAACACCTATAGACTAAACACTAAGGAGAGAATAATTAACAATAATAAAAGTGAAAAAACAAATAAAACATAAAATGAATCATTCTTTTACCTTCCTTGAAGCTCTAAATGGATTGTTGAAGTGGCTTGCTTGGTTTCTACATCAATAAGTATTTAGCAATGAAGTTCCATTTGCTCCTTATCTCTTGGGCACTTTAGCTTGGTTGACTGGCTTATGAATTTGACATGGTAACATTTCACTACTAAATCTTATAGGGTAAATTCTACATAATAACACTACACTATAAAAACTTATATATCAATAGGTATGGCCTTGTATTTATAGCCTCAAAAGCTAAATCTCATCCAAGATGAGTTAAGGTTGAGTTTAAATATAGAATGGGTTGAAACTAACCCTAGGTGACTTGAGGCTAACTCTAATTGAGTTAAAATTTGACATTTAATTATTGTTTTCAATTAAGAGTCATGGCTCTCAAATTAGATATTTTGGATGAGATTAACAACTCATAAAGGCAATGATGAAAAGGTTTGATATTTTAAATTTTGAAATTTTTATTTTTAGATATTAATTGATTAAAAATGAATCATTTAGATAATAATTTAATATATTTTAACTATATGATTTATTTTTATTATTATTTTATCTCTTTACCTACTTAATGGGTCCATAGGCCAAACTGTCAGTTGTTCGGTCGTAAGGTGACTGAGGATGAATCTGTGAGAGATTATTATTACATATGATAGAATACCCCAAATAATTATGCCTCAACATGATTATGAGAATTAATAAATGATGTGTGGCTAAAATTGGTATGTTTAGTGATTTCTAAACTTAGTTTTCAATGTTTGGTAGAAATTAGTTTGATGTCTGGTCGAAAGCCAGTTATGGCCAGAATGGGATGTCTACACTAAACATTTTTCCCTTTAATGAAAAGAGGTAAAATGCTTATCATATCCATAAGTATTCATATTTTTATATTATTTTTCTAATATTCATAAATATATTCCAATTTAGAGGTGGTGTGTATTCAGGAATAATATTATCTCAAACTCATTTCCATACAATACTTATTTTCAGCTAATCTGTCTAATAGTAAAAGTTGTCACCTTTGAAAACATGAATATCCATGGAATTAAAATTAAATTAATCCATTTTTTCTTTTGATAATGGCATAAAAAACATTTTGAATGTTTTTTAAATGTGGATCTGGTAGTTAGGAGGTTCACTTATGTGGCTAACAATTACACTTTATGAATGAAATATAAAATAAAGGATATTCCTAATAATTAGAAGAAAAGTATTAATAGTATCAATGGGGTTAAATAATGTTATGAAGATTAAGGGATTATATAACCTCTAACTATTCCACATATCACATAAGGAATAGTTTAAATCATGGAAATATCAAGTACACATGCCACCACCTTACCAATGTACTCATTAACCTCCCCTATCACCTTCACAATAATGCACATATAAAATTATATAACCAAATTAGTTGAACTTGAAACAATCTTGAACAACGTGTATAGATATGCATGGTATATACATAAATTTATTGCTATAATAAAATTATCTCCATAGTCAGCATGGGGTAACATACATGTGCCAAACATCCTTGAATTGATATAATCAATAACATGCTAAAGAAACACTAAATCTAATAGTAAGGTAATATAATATGCATTTAAATAAAACAATTGATAATATCTATCACTAGAATACGAGTCACATTTAAATAATCTAATTTAAACAACATTAATTATTTAAATAGTAATGTAATAATAAAACAATCAGCATGACATCAAGTGTCTCATGTCTTGATAATATAAGAAGTGTATAGACACAATATTTTTACATTGTATCAATTATTGATGATTTTTCTCTTACAGGAACTCATTGAGTCTCAATCTCTCTAAGTGAACATCTTAAAGGGTACACTAGGAGAGGGGTGGATAGACAATTAGTTCTTCATAAGATTGTTATTCCCTATACCACAACTTAAACCCAACATAAATCCCTCCTCTACATTTCCCTAATATTTAACTCCTCCCTTACACACTCCTCAAATTAATTCACTACCTCAAATATCCCCTACCTAAGCCAAAAAATATTTTTACCATCCTCCAAACATAGTCAAATAGGTCAACCCTATTCTAAGAAATGAGCACACTATGATACTAAGTTGGCCAAGTTGACTTAGCCCTAACTTCTTTATTTCCTAAATAACTAGGTTGACTATGTCATCTACAAATTTATAATGGTTTAGGTTTATATCCATATATATATAAATACATCCATCAACCCATTTTCATGAGAGAGAAATAAATAGAATCATTCATTTTTTCATGTACTTATCCCTCATTATACTTGAGGAGTCATTACTTAGGGTTTCATACATCCTTTGGAGGGAAGAATCTTATCTTGTGGTAGAAGTCTTTTAGATGCATAGGAGAAGTATTGTATCCTAGATCTAACCTATATTTATTATCCTTATGAACCACAATAACCTCTTGAAAAGAACCATTATCCAAAAGAGAGATCGAGGCTCGACAAGTTCATCTTCAAGGTAAGTATTCATACTCTTTCTCCTCTTTTATTAGTAGATAGATTTGCATATGTTGGATTATGAATGTATTTCTCTCTCCATGTATTAGGATTATCTCTACATTGACTTGAGTAGATTTCTTCTTTGCATGTTTAATTTTATGTTTATTATCCCCATTTTTTCCATAAAATTTGGTGAGTACTAGCTTAGATTTATTTTACTTTGTTATTTATTTTGTTATAAACCATAAGACATATCTAGGGTTATTGTGTGGTATTTCTAGATTAGAGGATTTGAAACCTTTTCTAGTGATATTGTGTGGTAAGATACCCCCTATTTAGTTATAACTAATCCATATTAGTTATGACCTAGATTATCTAAATGTACCAATAAGTAGAAGGGCTAATTTTATTTATCTTCTCAAAACTATGATTGATTTTTAAATCAACTTCACATTACCTTGTATACATTCTAATGAACTTGACATGAACTAACCCTTGAAATTTTTTTTCACACATTAATTTATTAATATTTATTTCATTTTTATATCATTATATTGAATTTATAAACTTAGTCTAATATTTTATGCATAGGTTTAACACACCGTTGATCCAATTGACTTTATTTTGCATTGTGTAGGTCATCTTCAACCATAGGTAACTAGATTGATCTACTAAACTTAGTTCACTTCTTCACATACAAGTTTTTAGACTCAATTGACCCAATCAACTCTATTATCAAGTTAAGAATATTCATTTAGATGACACAATATGAAAATAATAAATTTAGCGTCACTAAAATAATTAGGTTCATTCTCACCATCTCAATCATTTATTTTCATTCATTTTAATCTTATTTTTCATAGTTTTCAATCTATAAAATTGTAACCCTGCATTCAACTAAGTCAACTAGTTTGACTTATTTATATAGTTTATTCTTTCTCAGGAGACTCAGTCAACTCGCTCAAATGTGTTTCTTTAGCCCTTACTTAAATAGACAAAATTGACCTATTTGATTCTATTTTGTATTATTTTCATACTCGATCGACCCAATCAACCCTATACTCTTCAATAAAAGGAATTAAATCAAATTTATATTAATTAATTAATATTTCATTTTGTTACTTACTTTCTTAGAGTAACACACATAAACTAAATAGGAAGATTTAATTTATCAATTTAATCACACTACTTTTTATTTTATTCACACACTTCCAAACCATATAATATCAAAAAACATTAAACAAATTATACCCAAGGTATACTTACTTGGATTTCATCACCAAGAAGGAAACAAAACTTCATTTTTTGGCTGACTATAAATATGTGGTTAATTTTATATATTATAAAATTATCTGATACCTATATCCCTATAGGATTGTAAAGTAATGGGGTAAGCCCCAATACTAAGCCAATACCATCACCAATATAAATCTTTTTTAGCATTAGTAATATGAAAGCATCTTTAGCTTACCTTTCTAGTTCCTTTCTAAATCCAGCACCTTATTACATTTATTTCTAAAATTATAACTTAAAACATTTAGTAAATATATCATAGATCAACATTTCTATTTTTGTTGCTTACTCTTTGATAATTGTATGTTGTATTGTAAAACTTGTATTGGTCAAAGTTGGTATATGGTTTGTAATGTGTGTCATAACTGGATTGATTGGTTCAACCTAGTTGCTTTTGTGTTTATTTCAAGTTTAAAAAAATTAACACTAGATCATCCATAATCATAATTGTTAATACCTATCTTTACCCTTAAAACATAGTTGACCTACTCAATTATGTCTTTTACAGTTTCCCTTTCTCTATAAGACAGTCAATCTATTCGACGTAGTCTCTTATAGACTTTATATATTTTTTTTACCTTAAACACATAGTCAACTTATATAATTATGTTTATTTTATACTTTCTTAGTTTCACCATCTATAGAACATAATTGACCTATTTAACTATGTTTCTTGCAACTTATCCTGTCTACTATCTTACAAGATAGCATCGACTGATTTGACTTAGTATCATATCAGTTTACCATCATTTTTACAAATTTTTTAGCTTCCTTACATCATCATGAATTTATTATTTTATTATAATATATAATTTAATCAAATAAATATGGTTATTTTCACTAATCCCAATAGGTTTCATAAAACACACCTTATGGTACCTACCATGGACCAAAGTAATTTCCATTTTTCCACCCACACTAACAACTATGGGACTCCTCATTATTATTTCATGACACTTAACCCCTTTCTAGAATATAAGTGTGACCTTGAGTAAACAACTAAAATTTTATTTTTCATTAATGAAAATCCTCAACATAAAGGAAAATATCCTATAGTCATCTACAACCTTATGATAGGACCTCATATATGATAACCCCATTCACCTTCCCCTAGTTTATCCCAAGGATTTGGGGCCATCCCTTTCTTTTTGTCCACAAATTTTCCCTCTATTATGTCTCCTTACTACACTAGGACATTATCATGTATTATTCTTCTACTTCCATGCCAAGTATTTCTACAAATATGATAGGCTCAACATCTAGTGGGGCTCTTTAAAATACCCACATCTATACCCATGATATTAGTGAATCTCATTCTATTACTACTTATTATGATATGAATGTATCCTATTATAATAATGTTGCTTATGATATTAGTGTATCTCATTCTACTAATGCTTATCATTCCACTATTGTGACACATTCCACTAACTCATCTCACACTCATAGTGTATCTCAAGATCCTAATACCTTAGATAATACTTATGTATCAAATGTTGATTTTAAAATCCAAAATAGTACTCAAAATAAACAAATTTTATTAAAAACACTTAATAAAATTCATACATTTTTAAATAATAATGCAAATCAAATGATGCAAATACAAAATCACCTAATACATCTTTAAAACCAACCCTAACATGCTCAATGGGGAGTACAAAATCCTAATGCCCCCCAACCTTAGGGATTCACATGGTAACTATTGTCACCAAATATTTCATTATAAAGGATGTTTTTCAAGCCTCCACTATATTTTTCCAACATGGTAATACTTCTAGGTATGTGGGTTTACCTATAGTAGAAGTAGACCTCTAGGTTTAAAGGCTAGCTCCCTAAATTTACCTTCAAGTGATTATCACCTACTTAACTAATTGCTTGTGGGAAAAGAGATATAAGTTTGCATTAAATTAAAATAATCTAGGGTTGTGATACACCAAAAATATTTCCATAATAACATCATACTTATTTCACTAAGAAACAAGACCTACAAATTAGCTTCAAAGTCCTAAGAGGTTCTAACATAATGTTTCAATATAGAGGTTATATGCATGAGACAATATAAGGTAAGTGAACTATATTGTAGATTGAACAATATAATAACAATTTTACACTTTAAAGGAGCCTAACACATTATATACACTCTATATGACCTATTATAATAAGAACTATTGCATAAACATAAGAGGATAAGGAGAAGCAAGGATAGAAGATTATCACTTAACATCACCATACATCACTTTGAATACTTAGAAAAAATGTTCATGAGCTCAAAAATAGATTTAATTAATTATTAAAAGGTAAATTATAACATAAATCTAGTAGGAATTCACCATACATGGAGTAGAATTAGTCTACAAGAGCCAAAATGGCTACTACTTATAGACTTTCAAAAAGGGAAGAAGAGAATGAAGTATAAGAGTCACTAAAACATGTGTCAAGATGAAATAAGGAGTTAAATATGTAGGATAAAGGAATATTTAATAGACCATGAAAATTATACTTGGACAGATGTCCCTTAAAACATGAAACTCCTAAGGACTCTTCATTTGCTTGCCTAGAAACTAACTTCATCATTTGGCCTCTTTGAAATGTTCTAGAGAAGATTAGAAATATGTGAGATGATTTAAATATGAGGGATGGGTTATAAACATGCTCCAAAATTCATTGGATGCATCCTTACTGACCAACATTCTTCTATATAAGTGTTATCATTACCTATAATCATAATCACTCTCTTTTCATTAACTCTTCATACTTGGCATCAAAGAGGTCTTCATATTTCCAATACAATCCATAAAAAATGTGATGTGACACATATAAATATCCCTCATGACTTTAGATCCATCATTTAGACCTTAAAAGGCCTCCTAATTAAAGTTTCCATCTTCCTACTTGGTGGTCATCCTTCCTTCACTATGTCATTCTGGACTAGCTGAGGTGGAGGTACTTGTAAAATCACTAGTGAGATTTTATGAGGAAATAAATGAATATTAATAGTTATATTAGGTCTCACCCTACCTTCCAAATTTTTTTTCATCATTTGAAACCCATCTACACCTACACAACATAAATCTACCAAGAAAAACTAATTTACACCATATCCATACAAGTAGGGTATAACTCAATACAATGGGAAGGGGCCCTGGGGAGTCTTATACAATATAAAATAACTTTAATTCTCATTTTATCCCTCTTATATGCTTTTCCTTCTTCATCTTTCCCATTGGGTCACTACCAAGGGTTTTGGAGGGTTTAGATATGTTTTGGCCTTTAAGTATTATTCATACAATCCTAACATTCAATATTCTAAAAAAATTCATTAAATAATTATTAGGGACCCTATCTAACTTGTATTATATCCTTTATATCCCATGATAAGTATATATACAAGTACAAGTATCCAAAGCTGATTACTTGGGTTTTTCTCTTCATTCTACATAAGCCTAAGTTGGTCTGAGCCAAGAAATGGCTTCCTTGTGGTTTCCTCTACATTATAAAATATCAAACACATGTTATTACTCCCCATGCATGTGTTCCTATTGCATAAAATTATCATATGTTTTTATAAGTAATGACCACACCTCTTTAGGGTCTTAGGCTTAGTCAAGGCCTAAAGCTCTGACTGTGTCATTAATGCCTAAACTTTACTTGTGTAGTTTTTAATGGTTTAAAGGTCTTGTATGTACTTTACCATGTTTATATCAAGCTTACACACCTCCCTCTTATTTCCTTAACACTTATGTCTCATACTTTACACCTACCTACCTCTGCCTATAGACTTCCTATTTCTCTCTATCTAAGATAGAACAAAGGGTATCTCCCCTATCTTCTCAAGCCAAATGAAGATATGGATTGATAAATTAGATTATAGGTAAATTATAAACCAAATTTTATAGTTTTATCATATTAATATACCTCATTACTCTTCAAAACCTCAAAACAAGTTCCTAAACTAGCTAACTGTGCAATCTTAGAAAGTATGGACTATAAGTGCACCCTAAAATGGCTCTTACCCTATTTATATTGTGATGATAATAATGTATAAGGTATATCATTACCTTAAGGATCCTCTTAAATATATCTAATACTCCCAAAATTTTCCAAACTTCTCAATAAACACCTTCTACTTGACAGACCTAGTTGACAAGTCTATTATGCCTTGTATTCTCACTCAGAAGAGAGGTGCATGTACATTTTTACTACATGTTCAAACCTTAGGTCATGAAAAAATATCCTAATTTAAGTCTTATAGACCATATCATAATTGAAATTTTTCACATTATGCTTTGAGTGGGAACCACACTCTCACTCTTTAGTCGTACATGATCATCCAACAACCAACCTATAGGTGTCTATTCTTGTGATCAAGGGAAAACATATAGGTGAAATTCTACATCAAATGTTGAATCTTAACCATTTTTATTGTCCTGTAGGGAACCATAGTGTCAACTATATTCAAATCGATTCATTCATTCAAAAGTTAGGCCTTCACTAGGTGTTATAGAATGATAAGACTATTTGGACTCCATCACTGCAGAGAACAGTAACATTCTATAATAAAAAGATACATGGAATGAAAGTATTTTAGCATCATATTATCTTTACTAAATAACTCCTTATCATGTCAAACCATTGCCTTTACACCTAGACTGCATAATGGAAACTTTAGACTAGTTATCACCTCAAAGTGTTTCATCATGAATAATATCAAAATAAGGACTAGGTCTCTATTCAGAGTGATTAAGGTAACTTGTCCTTGAATTCTTTTTTTAGTAAATGTATATGTCTCTCAAGTCTGAATTAAACTCCATGACCTCATTTTTTATTTTTATTTTATGTCTAACTCCTCAATACCTTAGTTAATCTCTACAACATGTTTAAACTCTTCCCTCAAAACTTTCAAATCTCCATGGGAGCCACCTATAGGTGGACATTTGTAGACACGATTATAAATGTATGGTATGAGGTGTATGCATGATGAATTGGTTTCACAATAAATACTAGACATATCTTAATGATTTTATGGATCACTTCCATGTCTCCAAACTTGGTGAAGTTCATAGACCAATTAAAAAACTTACCTTACAACCTTACAAACCTCTATGGAGACCTATGGATCCACATGAAGGTGTGACATAAGGCAATGGGAATGAAATATAGATATATGCATAGTGAATGAAAATATGGCTCATCTTAGACCTTATCAAATTATCAAAGTGGATCTTATCCACCTTGAGTTACTTCAAACAAGATCAAAATCCCTCACTTCACGTGGTTATCTCTTATATGGCACCTATAGGTTTACATTAATGTTATAGACTTAAGTATGTTGGAGAACTAGCTATCACATGTAAACCCATTTCCTTGGATTGGTTTAGATTGATTTTTATTTTTCAATAGTGTTTTAATCACCTTAAAACCCTTAATTACACCTCTATGAATGTTCTCAAAGCTTCATATACCATGACTATAGATTAAAACTTATAGGAGGTTAACTCCATGAAACATTCCTGACTATATATTCATGGATGATAGTTATGAGACTAAGCTTGGAAGTAGAGGGGATAAATAAGACATATAAATCATGAAATATATGACCTTTCATTTATTTTAAACCATTTTATAGAAAGAAACCTTTTACAATGGGTGAAACCTAACTGCAAGTCCACTTGGTGATATCAACCTAAAATTTGAATTATTTGGCTCATCAAATTACTTCCAAACAAGATACCAAATATATAAACCATTATATAAATAAATCCACATCCTATGGAATACATTTCACCAATTGGATTATGCAGAAAACCTCAAATAGAAGCAAAACCTATAGGGTGTGAAAAATAACATGCAAAAATAGATAGTCAACTACTTAAGCATGGTTCATAAATAAAAAGTGAAAAATATTGGAAATACTTCCTTAAAATGGAAGTGTACTAAGTTTACTATCACCCCATAATAAATTTTGACCTAAAACCTCTCCTACTAGTCGTACCATCAAAAGACTTGTTGACTAGTTTTACATGTCTAATGGACTGATGGAGGAGCAGAATGATTTTCAACCATTTTTGAGCATTCCAAAGCTGATTAATCATTGAAATGATTTCAAATAATTTTAATATCCATTCCAAAATATTTTCTCATGTTCCACTCTCCTCCATAGGTCATATAACTTCTAAAACTCCTTTTCTCCTTTTTTCTTGATTTTAGTTGGGGACCTACAATTTTTAGATAGGACTAACACTTATAACAAGTAATCTAACATATTTGAAATTTTTAAATATTTTTAAACTCTTGGTCACCTAATAAAATTGTACAACATTCATAAATAGCTCTAATTTGTACTTTAAGTGACATAAAATGACTTAAAAAGGAAATTGATTATGACCAAGGTGATGACACATTAAATAGAATCAAATAAGACCTTAACACACCCTGTAGGACCCTAATAGACCCATATACAAGTTTTTGACTATAGGGGGTTGACCTATTTTGACTTGTATTCAAAATAGTCAATAGCAATCCTGTACTGTAACCTTCACTTATCAATAAAACTATCAAACATCTATAAATAAACCCTTATTACCTTAAATTACCAACATTAACATATGATGTATCACTCCCATCATCACTTATAATATATCTATGGATCTTACCCTACATATAAAAACATGTGGCAACCCTTACAAAGATTGGCTTAAGCTTAATACTTTTGCTATCACTAAACTCTTGACTAAAATGATTTTTGAAGATGCTTTAGATTATTACAATCAATTAAAAACCCACTCTATTACTAGCTTAAAATACTTAGTCAATTCACTAGTCCAAAAATTCCAAACTAGCAGTCTTACCAAAAATAGCTTAACTAATTTTATCAATTATAAATAACTCAAAACTAAAATGGCACAAGTTTCCATCAAATGATGGAAAACTTTGTCTAATAAATTTAAGCATAATATGGTAAATTAAAACCTCTTCCACCTATTTACTAATTCTCTCCACCCTAAAGTAAAATATCATGTTATGAACCTTTCTCTAAACACTTTAGAATAGGCTCTTGACTAAGCTAAATGCCAAGATTTCCTTATGCATCAATTTGAACCTCCTCAGCCTACAATGGAAACTCACATGCTTATCAAAAATAAAAACCATAATGCAACCAATTATGGTGTTACTAACATGTATGACACCATAAACACCATCTAAGATATTTCTCCAAATAATACCATGGATAATGTCCCTCCAACTAATAATAATTTTAATCATAATCCCATAATTTCTCAAAATAATCATACTAATGTGCACAAACTATTTTCATTATCAAAAATTCAAAAACATTTTTGAGACCTCTACCATGAGATATTAACCCCACTCATCCTATGAATACATGGTATGATCCAAATAAATTTTGTTGGTTTCATGCAAGTTAGGGCTATTCTCATGAGATTTTTAGGCAATTACAAAATTTTGATATGGATTTTCTCATTGGTCCAAACTTTGACCATGAATCCCTTACACATAAATGTCAACAAGATTATGACATAGCACTTAAGCCTCATGAGAATCAAACTAAAAATCAAGATTTAAACCAAGCTAATGTTCATTTATCTATCTATAAGGATCCTCTTCATAATCACTAAGATAGCATTCAACAACCTAACGCTACTACTATTAAACATTGAAAGTCTTATATATCTCAAAACCAATAATTAAAATGTGGTTAATATGACTAATATGAGAAGAATAGTTTCCTATATTGATTCAAACCCTACACATAACCATCACACATCTTAAACATTTCACATTACTCAAGACACGTCCCCATCCCATCTCATAGAATCAGGGCATGAGGAACTAATACACATATAAACATCACCCCTAATAACACAATTAGACCATACATATCATACTATTGATATAACTTCTACTCTTTCCCCAACTACCATACCTCAAGAAAACATCCCTCAAAATTAAAATAATATTTATTCTACCCTAACCACAATAAATACCTAAATAAACCACCATATTACCAAAGGTAAATCATCTTACTTTAAACCAACCATCTCTTATCAACATAAGTTTCATTACACATCCAACCCCTCTTTTAAATATCTGTTAAAACACCATGCACCTCTATCTAATAATCCTCTCATGGGTTATGATGAGTGGGATCCTATTTCATAACTTTCTCATCTCCCATCTCAAATTCCCTTTTTAGATCTTATGATAACTTCTCCCCTCCATTATGATCACCTAATGTAACTATTATCCAAAATTAACATCCATCCTCCTCCTCCTTTAGGGAAAGAAGATACCTTATCCAGATCTAAAGATAACATACTTTAATAATGTGAAGATATGTCCATCTATGTTGATGAAATAGTGGACACTTCTTTCTCCCTTAAGTTTCCTATCTCTTCTATGATTCCCAATGAGATATTTCTTTGGGAGGATGGACCTTATTTATTAAATAGCATTCAAATAGGTGATATCTAAGCTAATCATCCTTTAATAGATGAAGATTCAGGCACTTTAGTTTCCTCCCTTGAATTTATTAAAACACTTGGATATTATGAATGTAACCTTAAATCCACACATAGTACATGTCAAGGCTATGGCCAAAGATAAATGCCTCTTCTAGGTTGTTATTAGATACCCATTACTATTCCTTCCATTATTATCCATGTGAAATTCATGATATATAACTTTTCACTTTCTTATAATATCTTACTTGATTGACTTTGGACTTATCGTATGAGAGCATTTGTTTCATCTTCTTGCCAATTTGTCAAATTTCCTTATAATGGTGTTATATATAAAATTCAAGGGGACATAAATCCTTTCTAAGAATGAGGTGTCTTTAAAATACCCACCCTTTAACCCTTACCTATATTTCCATTTCATGAATCCCATCACTTTAACTATCCCATTAACTCCACTAGAGGTTGTAATGGTCATCCAAACCTAATTAGAAATATTCCACCTAACCTCTTAGACTCTAATGATTATGAGCTAGATGAGATAAGATTAAATATCAAAACTTATCTCTCTCCATGATATCATCACTCAACTTCCTCCTTCTCTTTAACCTTAGTCTCATCAGTAACTTTATAATGACATATTGATTACTTTAACAAAAACTAGACATTCCATTCACCATGCTTCCTTAGTCGACAAAAAAGTTTATGCATGTATTATCTACTTAAATACACTTGATTATGATGATGGTTATTCTTTAGATGAACCATTCTCATCTAGATTTTTTTTATTATAATAATTTTTAGGTTCTTATATATCAATCTTATTTATTTGAGTCTTTTAATTCTTATATTGTTCCTTCACTTATAATACTTAATATTAATTTTTGACTACTATTCATAGGTTAGAGATGGAACACTCATGTATTACACCTCTATTCAAAGTAGAGCCTCTAAAAAGTATGCTTATATATCATTCCATGATAGGACCCTATAATTTTTCCATATATCATGATCCTTCTGGTATGTTTCCTCTACAGATGTTAGCTACTCTACTTAGACCCATTGCACAACTAGCCTTACCTATGGATGAGCCTAGTCTAGTTTCCACTATAGCTTCTCCCTTCCTTGGTTACATACTTATACAATTACCTCAATTTGATACCTTACCTACACAATGGATACATGAGCCTTATTGTGATCTTCATAGATTTATTGCTAATTAGAGCAAGGATTTTCATCTATATTAGCGGTTGTAGGCTTCCTCTTCTACCACTTTAGCCAGTAGACCTCTACAATCTACTAATAGACATATTTTTTGCTTCCATGGAATAAATAACCATTCTTATGCCCACTGATTAAATCTTAGGAAGCACATCGACAGTTTGAAACTAATTATTGCCCAACTGAAAGATAAGACTATCCCACCTTCAAAGCTACTTCTAGAGTAATACCCTAAATATGGGGAAGCCTATTATCTTTAGCATTAGTGTTCTAACCATCATACTAATTAGTTTCAAGTACTTCAATAGAATATATAATATTATCCATAGTGTATACCATCACCATTTATTCCTCCTTCTATAGGTCATTCGTATATAAGGTTCCTCCTCTATTGGTTACACCTCCTCATAGATTCACAGATACCATTCATATTGAGATACATATCCATTGTATTTAGTATCCCACATAATATTTTCCAAATGATCATCACTCTTCTTATACTACACCTACATTTTTAGTAGATATGATATGGAAGGAGGTATTTTCAAAACTTTCTTCAAAGATTGATGAGACTTCGATTAACGTTAGAATTCAACTGCATAGGGATGTGTCAAAATGTTATAGATAACATTTATGTTTAGATATATAAGTATATATAAACACAACATGTTGTTATTTAACATTATTTATCATTCTATTACATGATTTGGATCAGATTTGTAATTCATTTATATATTTTATAGTTTTGACTATTTATCAAACATGATTTCATTTATCTCTTTTGCATGAACTATTACATTATGTTTTGTGTTCTACATGGTTTCATTCTCTTTGTCTTTCTCTTATGGATTATTCTCATTTTTTCATGGATTCAAAATTATGCTTATGGTTTCAATTCTTTCACATGGTTTCCTGTATTTTCTCTTTTATGATTGTTTGTTATCTTTCAAACTCAAATAAAGACAATTATTATTGTGACTTGGTTATACAACCCTTATTCCCTTAGTATTTTATATTTACCATATGATTATTTATTCTCATTGTTCTACTTATATACATAAATCTATTTGATCTCCTTTTTTCCTTTATTTCTTTTCACATACTAAGAATGCATATAATTGAAACTTGAGACTACATACTAGTTTATATGTAAGCCTAAGTTGTATTATAATGTATTAGACTCATATTATATATTGATATGGACATTTCTCAATCTATGAGTTGTACTGATGTTATTGATGGATGTATGGATGTATTTCCTTTCTAGAACATGAATTTCACTTTTATTATTTATGTTATGAATGTTTTAATTTCTATCATTATGTGAACACATGTATGGTAAAAAATAATGAGCAAATAACTTGGAAGAGTATATAAATTATCACAAAATGTCTCCATCATGTCTATCTTGGGGCTGAGCCACACTGCCCATAGATACCTATGAATGACCCCTCTAAATAGTGCATTGTAAAGAGATAGTCTAGATCTCAAACCATCAATCTATCCCTATAGATTGGCCACCAAAACTTGTACATGTCTAAGCTCTACATCATCACCATATGGGTATATTTCTCATGAAATAATACCTACTGGGATTGAGCCTCTCCCTTTCCAAATCCTATAGGTAGTTTTAGGCCATATCCTTGTAGCTATAATTTTCTATCTACCTCCCTAACCAATCAAAACTAGCTAGCATAAGCTGTGGTAGATTGTACCATAGGATCCACTAAGGTGGATGGCTCATAATGTAACATGTTGATAATCTAATAATATTATCAATGGTTTAACTCATTCAATCATGAAAAAATTAGAACACAATTCTCAAACAAATTATTTCAATACACAATATATTATATCATACTCACTAATTACTCTAATTCTCATTACTAATACATCTGGGACATGTTATATATATAGGAATAATGTTTCCTATAATATATACACCATTTTATCACTCCCAAATCCTATGATTATGCAATACAATATATTGTTATAACAATGTAAACAATATATCCTAACTACCTATCTATTATCGTAATATTGTTAATATAATAATATTCTGATCTACAAACTACCAAACTATATTTACCAATTAATATTTACCTTTCAATAAATACTAAAAATAACTATTTACCACTCAATAAATACTAAAAATTTATACAAATGTAAAATCTATTCTTACCATTCACCCCCATAGTTTTTACATGGTTTGAAAACATTCACACTCTTATTTGTAGTATGTTTCACCTCTTGTAACATGTCAAACTATGTGGCTCATGACCTTGATACAGAGAGCCTCACTCCTCCCATGGTTTTACAAGTTTACCACAAACCTTGAAATAAATAGGAACACCATCTACCTATAAAAATTAGCATATAACTATATGCCACTGCATACTCATATGTCTACATACTATTGATGCAATCTTGTTGCACATGACCACTATATGCAAAGGAATACATCTCACATTTATATTATGTGACCATAATGGACATGTCACTGAGGGTCATCTCCATAAATAAGTAAGATAATCATAGGATCTCTATAGTAGTTACTTTCTTAACTATTACCAAAACACTATTCACCTCGTATTGGTTTTTTGGATCTCCACCAAAAACCTTTTCAAGATCTATGAACTAACTTACATTGGTGATTTTGTATTTACAATGTCTTCACATTAGGGAATCATGTTTGTAATTTCACACAGATTATATTACATGAATAGGAATTATCATTTGTTCTTATTACATAGTGAAAATGAAAACACACCACACTAAAAAACTAAAAGGAAAAACACACCACACACATCACCAAAACATGATTTGGCTCCATCATGGTGACTGATGAGATGTTGCTAAAAGACCTCCATCCTTTATGTATCCTACATCCTCTAGTATCTTGATACTCACTCAATGAATAAAATCAACATGTGCTTCAATGGTTTTGATAGGTTCTTTATTAGTTACTTCCATATAAATTGGAACCTCCTTCATAACTCAGACATCATGTACAAGTGAGAATTCATCCATGAGGAATTTGTTTTTTTTTTTGTTTTTTACAATTTTGACACTTTTGAAAAAAAATGATTATAAACTTATGAATAAAATCTTAAAACCTAAAACATTGATTAAAATACTATTAACAAAGCTTGAAGACTCAATTATAAAATATGACAAATTTTAAACAACCTAAATCTAACATGACACTTACAAAACTATAAACTATGAACTTTTGAATTTAAACAAAACTAATGCTTTTGACACTACAAACTTTGACAACTTAAAAAGTAATATTTAATTACTTTTATTAGAAAATTTTTAAACTATAAAAGCTAATGCCTATTAACAATAATAGACAATAGACTTTATTTATACTTTGACACAAAACTTGGTTAAATTTATACAAAAGATTAAAACTAAAGACAACTTATAGAATGGTAATATATAAAAAAATACTACCAAACTTAACGTTATAAACCAATGTACTCTTGATTTTCATGATAGATACAATCAAATATTGACCAATATCTGATAATTTGTTCAAAACAACAAATCCCATGCCTCTTTTTATTATCACTATCCTCACATAAACTGACATGGCCTGACTAGGCACATTTAAATAAGTAAAGTTTTATGTAAATTACATGAGCACTATAGAGTATCTATGTAGTCATGACACATAGTTGGTGGCTCATACTAAATGAGCTTGATATTTAAGATCATTGATTTTCTATAATCACCAATGTAACACTACAAATGCATGCAAGTTTGAACCTAAAATCTATCTGTGCATAGGGGATGACTATGGTCTTTGTGTGTCTAGAGCCAAAGGAGCTAGAAAAAATAGATCGATCATCTAATAAGTTCAAGCAAAAAAATCGCATAGAAGTATACAATCCTCCATGCCCAAGCACATCAAGCACAACATATCAAAGCAACACATATTTGTATCAAACTAGAAAAAAAAATTGTGATGTTAAATATAACATATGAATATATTCCTTCATTAATCATAGATATTGCCACTAAAAAATTTTTGATAAAATAAATTTCTCATCAAATGGGGAAATCAAAAATTGTAGATGCCCCTCACAAATCTCAAAATCCCATATATCTCTAATACCAATATTGATAATCTAATAATATTATCAATGGTTTAACTCATTCAATCATGCAAAGAGTAGAACACAATTCTCAAACAAATTATTTCAATACATAATATATTATGTCATACTCACTGATTCCTCTAATTCTCATTACTAATACATTTGGGACATGTTACACATATATAGGAGTAATGTTTCCTATAATATATCCACCAATTTCTCACTCTTAGATCCTATGATTATGAAATACAATATATTGTTATAACAATGCAAACAATATATCCTAACTATATATCTATTATCATAATATTGTTAATATAACAATATTTTGATATACAAACTAACAAACTATATTTACCAATTACTATTTACCTTTTGGTAAATACTGAAACTAACTATTTACCAATCGATAAATACCACAAATTTACACAAATGTAAAATCTATTCCTAACACAACAATACCTCATCTAAAATATTATAATGTGTATCCACAATCATGGCACCCAATCTAAACTCTTCCACAATAGTACCTATAAAATAAAAATTAAATATACATTAGATCTCATATATGTATGTATATCCAAACCATATATCTACATCAAGTAGATAACTAATAATATAACTAATGATCTATTAAAAAACTTTAAAAATTAAATCATTTCTTACCAGCATTGATATCACCAACCATGGTCTCCCCATCAATCCAATCATAGATCACCTTTTCTTTAAGCTACCTCTATGTAATTACAAAACCTAGAGTCATCACCCATGTACATTGTGTTCCTTTACTCATTTTCCTCTCTATGGACCAGCTATGCTACCCTCCATTGTGGGATATTCATGTGTGGTAGTTCTCTCATGTTTCCTCTCCCTCTGATAGTGCCTTTATCTCCTATGTGCTTGTAGTGGTCATTATCATCCCTGTTATGACTCTATAGTAGCCTCACCTTCATCCTCAACTTAAACATCCAAAACTATCACATCTTATATCTTTGGTCTGTCCACCCCCTATTATTGTGCCTGACTTACCTATGGTCTTGCTTTCTAAACCCTAATTACTAGTATCTCTATAGTCACTCCTACACCCCCTCTACCTCTACCTCTAGGATTTATAGTATCTTTTTCCCAATAATCAAGTACTACTAGGGGAGATACTAGATGTGGTAATCCCAACTATCTAAACACACAATCTATAATATGTGAATCCACCCATAATGTATAATTTCTCATAATGTGAATGCACATCAACCCAATAGTAAAAGTATTCCAAGATAACCAAATGGCCAAAATATTAGTATAAGGTTTCCATATTATATTCCCATGAGTAATGGTCTATAAATCCATTACATGGGGCATGTCACACACTACATGTTCCTACCACCATCTCACCACTCGAAGTATCTAATTGTCTATAGCATGGGGAAATTAAACTGGATGATACATAGGAAAACTCTCATAAATCTAATCGCTCAATAAAATCATGGGACCTATAGTCTTTTGCCCTTGGGTCATCATACCATACATGTCAAGCATGAGCTACACCCAAATGATAGAACCCAAATCATATAGAGTACCCTGCTCTAGAATAGACTAACATAAGGCTACCACATACAATGGTACCTTCCCATCCAACTTGTGACATAATAAACACATTTTCACAAGTCTAATCATGGCCTTCTAAATATCTAAAATGGTCAAGATATATACATCAAATAAGTTAACTCATAACTCAAGGTAAATCTTATCTGATCCAATCACCTAAAGCACTAGGGCTCATCTCTCATCTTTTTCTTCCATTGCATCATAAATGCTATAAGTACCAATAATGGGTAGTCTAATCAAGGCATGGACATCTCCCAAGATTATTGCCACCTCTAAGGTATCCCCATCCACCTCCAATCAAAACGTTTTGGTTAGTCACTCCCATGACCCTAGTAATATGATGCCTAGATAAACATTGAGAGGGATCATTTTCATCTCCATGATTCCTCTAAATCATAGGGAAACCATAAATACTCAGTCCACAACTGACATTCACTCTAGTAAATCTAGTAACTACGATGCATCCACTAGGTGTAAAAATATTTGTTGTCTTTAAAAAATGACAAATAACATAGAATGTATAAGATATCGATATAAAATTAATCAAAATACATTTTTAAAATTCTCAAATTACTAAAAAATAACTAATTCATCAACTTTTTCTTCCTATTTTCTATTTTTCACCATTTTCCTATAAAGTTGGCCCTTTTGATACTAAATCATCCCTATCAACCCTCTTTAGCAACTATATCAACCCTCTATCATACAGCCAGCCCATTTCTATAAACACATTTAGCATTTTAATATGAAATCAGACCTTTCCCATCCTTACATAATATATTGGCCCTTTACTACATAGTCAGCCCCATTTAATAGGCTATATCAGCCCCCTATTGCATACTACATCATCTAGAATGCACAAAATCAGCCCTATCATCTTTTCTAACTAAGTCATGCCTTTGTTACATAGTCATCCATCCCCAAAAATAATAAGTCAGCCTTATACTATGTAGTCATCCACCTTGTTTCCTCTCACCTTTTCCAACTAAGTAGTTTTTGCTAAATTTATTTGAAACCTGTGATGACTTTTCAATCATTTACCATAAATGCTTTAGGCATTTATTAGTCTCTCTTTCCTACCCAATATCCCATATTATTTATAGTTTACCTAATAAAATCTTAGGGCAATTTTTTGGTACCTATATTTCCTCTAATACCTATTTTTATGTATCTAGCTTAATTTCAATAAAAATATCAAAAAAATAAAATTAATTCACCACTTACCTAAGCTACACTAGTTGCAACTAGTAGGCATGCTTTACATTGTAACTATCATCTCCTCATTGTAGTCACTTTCTAGGCTCAACTAGGTCTCTTAAAATAATATTCTCTTAAAATAGTAAAAATCATAAATGAATTAATTTTCATCCTATTTATATTTACTATTCAAAATTATTTACCTATCAATTGTTTACCATTAGATTCTATTTTTTTCCCATAAATATTTTTGTAATAGTTTTTTAACCAAAATATTTTATGTAATCCTGACATTATAGATAATTTTTAAACATACATACATATATAATTTAAAATTTTCACTTATTTTATAGGTTTGCCTAATGTTCCCTACATTGGACACCTTTGCATTTCTCTCACTTTATTCCTACTCTACAGCACTAAGGTAAGTAAAGGTATGTATTTTTTAATAATCTCTTTTCATTTATCTTATTCATTTCTTATTATAATTTATTTAGCTCAGTGTTATGTGTTGTGTTCTTTTCTCAAAGCACCATATTTTGGTACAACTACGTGACATGTGATGAGCTTTGGGTGGGGCATATGTATACATACAATATTTTTAAACTTTATCAATTACTAATGCTTTTTGTCTTTATAGGAACCCATCAAGTCTCAATCTCTTTAAGTGCATGCCTTAAAAGATGCACCAAAAAAGGGGTGGGCAAACTATTACTATTTCACAAGATTGTGATTCCCTATACCACCACTTAAAATTAGCACAAGTCCCTCCTATACATTTCCCTAAAATTTGAAACCTCCCTTACATGCTCATCCAAATAATTTATCTCCTCAAATAACTCCTACCTAAGCCAAAACCTAATTTTACCATCCTTAAAACATAGTCAAATTGGTCAACCCTATTTTAGTAAATGAGCATGTTACAGGACTAAGTCAACCTAACTAATTTAATCTAAGACCTAAATATTTTATTTCTTAAATAACTAGGTTGATAAAACTTTGGAAGGGTTTAGGGTTAGATCTAGATATATAGACACATCTTTCACCCCATTTTTATGAGAGAGATATAGATATAATCATTCATTTTCACATCTACTTATCAACCATTCTAATTAAGGATTCATTGTTTAAGATTTTTATACTTCTTTTAGAGATAACAATTGATGTAGAGCTCAAACCATCAGCTCATAATTCTCCTTCTCTTAGCTTGCAAACTTGTAAATATTTTTTTATCATCACTAGGCCAATTTGTCCAAATAGACCAATCTCAAACACCTACTTAAAAAATTTCCAAGACACTTAAAAACATTTCATCATATTATTACAAACCATATCAAATCATTTCTAACCATCTTTATTATTCCTTATATTGTATTTTATTCAATATTCTCTACCTATATTCATTCATACACTCCTAGTTATTTGAAACATGCAACAATGATCCCATGCATTTTATCTCAATGGATTTTGATTATATTCACCTTATAGGTTTTCTTCACAATCTATTCACACTTTTAAACTCCTTATATACCTTATTTAATGCATAAACCATCTCCTTACATCTCTACCCTATCTTTCCTTTACTCCTCGTAGCCCTTTTTTGTTGTTTCCCCGTTGTACAGAGATGTATGAATTTAAAAATAATAACCATCCATAATTTAAATCACCCTTTTCCATTTACCATTTAATCACCAAGTTACAAGCTCCAACTCTTTTGTTTAGTCCACTTTACTTCATGTGTTTAGGCCACTATTTAGGCCTATTAGGTATAGGGTTCCCTGTTTCAAACTCAATCTTGTATAATTGTACATCACAATATATAACTCACTAAAAACCCCTAAAATATATTCAAGGGCACCTATATCCATCAAACTACAATTTTTTTCACAATTTCACTAGTCAAATCTCATTATATGCACTAAACCCTAGAATCAAGGTTTCTAGGCCACTATCAAGGCCAAGAGCCTATAAAAATAAATAAATTTCATTATATGAGGTTTTGAAACCCCAATACACATTAATTATAAATTTATATACCATAAAACACTTTTTACTTCAATAAGAAATTTCTAAAAACACTCAGACCTCTCATAAACACAAAATCTCAGTCAATGATCACTGTATTTGACCACGTAAAATAGGGGTAGGCAAGGTTTCATGAAACTTTCACTTTCAAAGGAATTAAACACATATATTAAGGTTCTCACTATATTCCACAATTTATACAAACCTATTTTCAATCACCTTTAATTCAAAAAAAGTTATCATGCAAAGATAATACACATAATTTCTAAGTCTTAAGAATGGAATTGTCTTTCTTCACTATGAATAGGCCTAAAACACTGAATATCAATAAATGGGACCACTAAATATCTATTACATTAGGTTTAAATAACTCAGTAACTTATTTTTAGATTTCATCAAACTCATATAAACCTTTTCATGGATTTAATACCTTTACAATCTCTTTCAAGAACACAGAATACTTATATATAGAATGTTGTCACAGTCAACTTTATTTCACTCAAGAACAGAGTATGCAGGCTACTCATTCACAAGGAAATTGATTGCTTAAAATATAATTTTGAGAATGTGATACCACCTCTTCAAAATTTTACTTAAGATAATAGAAATCTCAGAACCTTTCTTTAATGAATCTTTCCTCTACACACATAGAGTTCATACAAGTCATACACAACAATGACCTGTTAAGACTGTAATAATTTCTCAATGCCAAAGGTATTATCTTTAGTTAACATAATTATGCTAATTAATAAGGAAATATTTTATAAATAAACAATACATCATATGTAACTTTATTTATAACAAAAGTACTCACAGCCCTATACAACATCTTTGGCAAACCTTCACCATTTTTTTCACCATGTCTACCTTGTTATCTCCAGCATCTCCCTTCTATGGACCACTCACTCTATAAAATTTATATATTTAAAATATACTCTCAAGACACACTAGTAACTATTTCTTGGATCAATAAACTCTTACCAACACTAAGACCCATGTAGGGTGGTGAACTAAGATTGCCACCTCACACTTTTTCAACTAGACACATACATTCAAACCAACTTAGGTCCTTCATAAGACCATAAAGGTCTAATATATAATTATTAAATAATTACATATCATGAACACTTTTAAATACTCATTATAACACTCACAATCCTTTCGTACACATTTTAAATTTTAAATTAAAAAAAAGGCATGAAAACTAAATATTCAAATTGGACTCATTATCATGACTCCAAGACACATTATTAAGAAAATCTTAGGCATTCCTAAGATGCCCCTACATTAATAATCTTATCTTGTGATAAATTTTCTTTTAATGTATGGGAGAAGTCTTGTAGCCTATATTTGACCTATCTTTGTTATCCTTACAAACCACAACAACCTCTTGCAAAGTACCATTGGCCAAGGGAGAGATTGAGGCTCGATAGGTTCATCTTCAAGGTAAATATTCCTAACTCTTACTCATATTTTATTATTAGATATATTTGTATATGTTGTCTTATGAATGTATTTATGACTCCATCTATTGGTATTGCCTCTACATTGACTTGAGTAGAGTTCTTATTTGCATGTTTACTTTATTTTTATTATCCTCATTTGTGCCATAAGCTTTGGTGAGCACTAGGTTATATTTACTCTACTTTTTTATTTACTTTATTATAAAATATAGGACCTAAGTAGGTTTATTGTGAGGAATTTCTTGACTAGAGGCTTTAGAACACTCTCTAGTGATATTGTGTGATAATAGACCCTTTAATCAATTCTAGCAGATCCATATTAGTCATGATTCTAATTGTCTAAATATACTAACAAGCAGAAGGGATAATTTGATTTATTTTCCACATGTTAGGATTGATTTTTAGATCAACTTCACTTTCCCTTGTATACAAGGAACATGTTATATTAGGATGTGTGTATAATAACAAAATATCCAAAAGTAAGTATTGTGAGTCTAGGGGACTCATAAAGGCATTATGATTGATATAGTGATGTTTAATAGGTAAAGGTTTTAAAACCATATATCATTTTTTTATGTTTTGGCTTATAATAGTTTGTTGTTACATGAAGCATTTTTAAGACTATATTATCACGTTTTATCCTAAATGATATAGTTATATTTTATATGAATAAATTTTAAGACTACATCAACACTTTTTAAGTCTTGTCCAATACAACTAGATGTGATGAGAAGTATATTTATAACTATATCACCACATTATGGGTCATGGCCAATGTAGTTTTTGAACAAGAGGGTGATTTAGAACTAGACTAACACTACCGATATAATTATCCTTATTTTATTTTTGTATATTTTGATGTTTTTATGGATTTAAAAATCAAATTGGACCTATAAGATAGGTTTAATTAGTCCTATAAACTATGGGATCATTATACATATGATTCATTCTATGCTAGGCATGTGAACTAGGTATTCTTTATGTTTATTTTACCTAAGATGTTGATAATAAATGATTGGCACATCACACTTCATGTCATTAATATTAATCAAGTTTTCCTCATCATTGAAAGAGTCAGGATTGACCATGGGTTCTACAAGATTAATGGTTAGTTTTGAATTTAAAATATGTTGAGGTTGATTGTAATTTCATTATGAATAATGATTTTTATGTGATTGGGATTTAGAATCTTTAAGATATTTTTCATATCATTATTGGGTGATAGATTCATGGTTGAAGTATGCACCTAAAAAGAATGTAAAATAAAATATTTTAATGTCAAATATACTTTCTTTATAATAATCTATATAAGTGTGTTACCAACAAAGCTTATTGGGATTATACCATGGTGGGTTAGGATTGGAAGAGACAAATCTCATGGGGTAATAAGGTGGAATATTTTTATTGAGGTATTAAAGACTCAAGGGAGGTTGAGGAGGGTTTGCATTGTTTGGATTATAAGGTCATGTTTAGATTATTGAAGAGCCTTCCTTTGAGATGTGTGAATGTTAATTATAAATTTTGTCTTTTAGATTGATCAAAGGCCTTTTCTAAATTTTTAGGGGATAAGATTTTAATTTTTTATTAAAGGTGGTATTTTATTATGGTAATGAAGAGCTTAAATAGTTTTTCATTATTCATGTCATTATCATATTTAAGAATTAATGACTTCCATTGCTTGATAAAACCATAAGCATACCATATAGGTAATTACTTATCATTGATGAAGTTGTTATAGTTATTTTTAAGAATATCATTGGTTTAAAATTCTTTTACTAGAGCATTGACTAGGTCATCTAATTGTCAAATTGAGTGATTTGGGAGTTGATTATTCCATTTTATCAATTTACAACTAAGGTTTTGGATATAATATTTTTAGCCACATAGTTGTTGGTTTCAATCCCCTCCTTATATAGGTTAGCAAATGCTTTGAGATGTAGTGTATGATAATTATTCCAATCATATGTGATGGTCTAAAAAATGTTTCCAATATCCATTATTAGATATAATGAGTGGAGTTAGGGGTTATTTTGAGGATTTATAATCATATTATTATGGATTGGATGTTTGGGGATGATATTTATATCAGTGTCTCTAAGAGGATGAGATATGAAATTTTAACTAGGTTAATTTCTGATGACTTGAGGAGATTGATTTGGAATTTGTAAAATGTGGTTTTGCATTTGGAGTAATTGATTATTTTCAAAATCTTTCATAAGGGCTATTTTTTTAACCATTCTTGCAAGGACTTGAGATATATCTAAATAATTTTGAAAAGAGAGATTTCTATAATTGTTCATAAGAGAATGATTACTATGGGGAAGATTTCAAACATTGGTGTTAAGAGGAGGACCATTGTTGGTTTCCCCAACTGCCATACTAGAGGTATTGATGATCTTAATAATCCCATTTTTGTTTAGAAAATAAATGGTATTATTATCAATAATTTTTTATAAGTTGATTCAAATCTATTAGGTCTTGAGCTAGATCAATTTGAACCATATCACACTACATTATAATAATGGGGAGAATTTTGAGTGGATTTATTATTGGTGTATAAATATGATTTAAAATAGTGGTTTTAATAGAATCATAATGTGATGTTTCACTATTTAGATGAATTTATCAATGATTTTATGACTTATGTTTTGGATTAAAAATAGAATAATATGTATAAATATTGTTTTCAATATTTTAGAGTTCTCTTTCCAAATTCTGTAGATCAACCAAATATTATTGGATAACTTAAGATTGATATTGAGGGAAACTATGATATGAGAGTTTATTTCAATTGAGGATGTGGGAAATATAAAGGAGTAACCAATATGCAATCTAAATGGGTTGTAGCTCACTAAAAATACCCTAATGGGATACATAATTTAAAATTGATGAATTTTTGTTTTATAGAGCTCACTAGATGTATTTTTATGTTTAATATAATATGGGAATAAAATTAAAAATTAAGGAAAAGTAAACATGAATATGATCTAGCTAATACTAAGAAAATATTCACATTGGGTTCACAAGAATGTATGAATGAAAAGATAATCAAACTAATAATCATTTTTTATTGATATACTAGGATATAAATAAAATACAAAACTCAAGCCTATATACATGTAAAGATAGTGGCATAACCAAGGGGTGTAAATAGTTGTATATTTAGTAGAATTCAATCCACACTCAATATATATGGTGTAATATCCCAAATAAATGATGTAAAGTCAAGGTTGTAAATGGGTATCAAGGATATAATATATAAATTACATGTAAGGAGATAAAAGTCAAGGGTAATCTAGATCCAAGATGTTAAATAAACTATAGAAAAAAAAAAAAAAATCTAAATGGTTGATTGTAGTTTCAATCTAAGCAAATGTGACCTAAACAAGGACCTAAACTATGATTGTATTAACAAGCCTAAGCACCCTGTAATATGCTAGATTTTAGGATAGATGAAATCTATGTAAGGATAGTGATAACACCATACACACTATTCTAACAATAAGTGGAACATATATATCTACTACATAAATAAAATAAAAAAGATTAGGCATATATATACTTACCTTGGGTTGAATTTTTGGTGCATAAATTTCCCATTACTTCTAGTGGTTATTTATAAGAGATGTTATAGGTGAAGACCTAAAATGGCAAGGATGAAAACCTAGGGGTCCTTATTTTTAGACTCCAAAAACTAAGTATCACCTTCATAATTCAATTTATTCTTATTGAGATTCAATAACCTTGATCACAAATTGAAGTTCACAAGAATAATTCTCCAACCACTAATTCCTCCTTATTCTATTTAAGGGCATAAATGCAAGTGCAATAAAATTATATGAATGTTGTGTGATAGAAATGATATTTATGAACCCAATATATACAAATCCAAACATAGAATTCAACTGTAACTCTAAGTAGATGGTATTGATTTGGACAAATATGGTATAGGGGTATCATTTGACCTTATATTATATCACTAGTCATGATAAAATACATGAAAAAATAGAAATACCATAGTATTATCGATAGTTCAAACACATTACATGGATAAACAAGTAGTAAATAATTGTACCAATAATGTCAATACAATAAGAAATATAAAGAATCTACAAAACTGAATATAAATATATGGAGATATAAAGGGGAAATAGATGAAGGGGAAATCCAAGTTGATAGTGATGTAATTATGATTAGATAGTATGCAAAAATATCTCACAAAGTACCACAAGCCAACCCCATCCCTTTCTTGGTGCACTCCATATGAAATGCACTCTAGGAGATTAATGCGCTAAAATATCCCACAAGATAAATTGTTAGTAAAAGCTAAATATGAAAAATACCATTATATATAGTTTTAAAGCAAGTTATATCATAAACTGTAGGTATTTCACATCCTTGAAACTTGATAAATTTTTTGCATAGAGGATGCATTCTATAGTGGTGTCATTTTCTTAATCATATAAGAGTGTCAATTGTACATTGACTCCTTGTATCATGTTTTTTTCCTTATTCACAAGGTTTTCATCAATTGTTGTATGAGTTTCCTACCCCTAAGGTAATTACTTCCTATCATAACCAATGATGCTAATAAAATGAAATCACACTCATATCACTATGTCAAAGACAAGAAATCATATAGTTAATAAACAAATATTAGTCTTATAATAACCCCACATAAGTCTAAAATAATAATTTAATATGCATAGACATAGTAAATAAAATAAATCCTTCCAACCACAAATAATGTTGATAAGGCACAAACATACTAATGGAGGTTGAAAATCATAAAATTCCAAGGGAATTAATCACCATCAATAAAAACTAAATAAAATCTATAAGGACATCAAAGTCCAAAACTAGAATGGTAGTCAAATACAATATGAGACCTCTTACTTCCAATCAATTTGTCAAGGACTAAAATTGAGGAATTATTAAATATTAAATTGATAATCTATAAATTTTATAACCATTGGACATCCTCACTAATAACAAATCAATCCCAATTTTATAAAACATGCCCACATAAATTAGATAACTAAAAATGATCTCAATTGAAAATCACAATGGCATGATGAAATCAAGTCCTGATATGGTCACTAGAGAGGGGATATGATATATTTTAACGATATCCTAAGAGTAAGTTATAATAAATTGGAATATCAAGAACCTTAAGTTTGGTACATGTATTGGGTCCTACAGTGAGATAAAATTAAATGCATCTAAGAGTATTTTGGTTGTTCTTATTGAATCCACAAGAAGTAAGTTTAGTTTTATTAAGCTATTTTATGGTCTATCCAATTTATTTAACTACCAACAAGGAGGTAACATTAATGCCCAAAAATTTATCCACCAAGACTTTCATAATTTATCCATCATTAATCTTGACTCAAATAAATAGAGGTGGGTCATTATCTCAAAATATAATTTTGTGATTAATCATACTATCCTTGGAAAACTCAATTAAGAGTTTTCTATAAGGTTTAAGATGGGATATGGTTTCAATAACATGAATTTTGGTATCTGGTGTACCTTCAAATTTTTTACTAGACTTTTTGATTTTGCATGTAGAATGTATTTTGACTATGTATTGAAAAAGTTTCATGAAAAGTTTTCTATAATAAGGTAATGCCCTCATGAATTATATTAGAATAATATTTCAAGGCCTGGTGTTACTATCTTCTATGAAATTAATATGTTGTGTAAGAACCATAGTGGTATTTTGGTTGAAAAGTAGGGTTTTCTTTAGGATCTATATTAATATAATGAGGTTGATCATTAGATGAAAGCTCTAGTGATAGATCAATTGAATCATTATATGGAGAATGTTGTTTTATATGTGGTTAGATCTTTGAGATGTATTTAATCTTGAGATGGCTTCTTAGGTTTAGTAATGGAATATTTTTGGGTAGGCTTACATCAATATTTAAACTTTGTCCTACTAATTTATTTATAATTGAGATATTATTGATCATAATTTTCATCAATATAACCTAAAACATTATTCATAAGGGTGGTATTAGGATTAGAATATTTTTAAATATTGTTATGAGATTGATGTTATTAGTTAAATTTGTTGGATTGAGCATTAGAAGATTTAAAATAGTCTTTATAATGATATTTATATATAAATTTGTGGTAAAAGTGCTTACCTAACATGAGGCTATAATAAATTTTCCTAATCTCATGATAATATTCATGATAATGACCAACTATGCAATATAACCAAAAAACATTGTTGGCATGGTACCATGATAGGAATAGTTTAGATAGGTCAAAATTAAAACGCCTAGAATTTGGTATGATAATTTTTAGTTCTTGAAGACTTAAGGGTGGGTGGTATTATTGAAACTAATTGAGTTATGTGAATTATTTGAGTGAGATATGCTTATTTTTGGTTGGGGAGGTTTAGTTCTAAAAGTGTTGATATTAATTAAATTAGTGCATGTTTAGAAAGTTTCCTTACTAGACTTTTGAGAAGTTTTAAATTGGTTCATGAGGTAATCTTGTTGTTTATATTGATTGAATGCTTATTCCAATGTTTTAGGAGAGTACCTAACTTTGTATTGGATTTGGGTTTTTTAAGTGGTACTGAAAACTTTAAAATAATTTTCATCCTTAAAGTCAAATAAATTATGATCAAACTCTCTAAGCAATTTCTTAGCATTAATTAAATTGCTAAGTTTATTTTTAGTAAGGTCATAATATTTAAATTATCTAACTAAACCATTGACTAATTATTATAGTTATCCAATTTAGTGGGTATGAAGTTGGCTATACCATTTTAATACATCTCTAACTATACTTTTAACTAGAATCTTAGTGGTTGCATATATATTGACTTAGATCCACTCTTTGTAGAGGTTTCTAAATGCTCTGAGATGAAGGGTGGGATCAATATTCCCATTATATGTGATGATTTAAGAAGCACCTCTAATGTATATGAACACAATGTAGGTAACTATCAATTTATTTTTGAGAGTCTAAAGCATATTGTTATGATTATAAGGTTGGGTTATCATATTTATTTTGGCATTTGTAAAAGGGAGAAGTGTGGAATATTTATCAAGTTGGTTATAAATAGATTTTTAAGGTTGATTATCCATTTATAAAATATGGTTTTGAATTTGGATCATTTTATTGGTATTTTTAGCCTAAGGGTCATTTGATCTAACACCTTAGTAATAACTTGTGTAGTAATGATTGTACAATTTTGAGGGGGTTATTGGTATAATTGATGAAAATAAGAGGATTTATAAGAGATATATAAATAATTTTGGTATTAATAGAAGGAAAATAATGGGAAGGACTAGATATACAAGTATATTTGTTTAGGTTTTTAAGGATTCTATCCTTAATCATGGTATATTCATATTTTTTATCAAGATGTTTGATATGACAACTGATATTTTCAAGATCATTATTAAAATATGTTGAAACCATGGTCCATTAAATATAATGAGATTGAGATTGAGTAAAATTACACTATGAGGAGTTTCCTTCAATGGTGTGTATTTGAAGAATAAAGGAGTTATCCATATAAAATCCAAATGGGTTAAGATTCATTATAAAACCAATAAAGTTTAAATGTCTAAGAAACTAGAGACCAAAATGATAATGCTAGTAATCAGATGAAAATGTGAATATGACCCAACATAGTGGTGGGATAAGATTCCTATTGGATTCAATATAATGTATGTAATATAATATTTAAAATGAATAATACCATACTTAAACTAACTATATACAAGAATCCACACCATAAAGTGAATCAAATGTCAAAAGTAAGAACTATTTTTAAATCAAGGTATCAATGATATAATAAGGAAAGTTCATGCAAAGACTAATGAAAAAGGGTAACATGGATTTAACATGATATTAAATATATATATATATATATATAAATACCATTATGAGGTCACCAAGAGGTATATAAAATATGTTATGCCCTTATCCTATAATTTATATTGGGGTATGTGTGGTTCAACTAATGGAACACTCATCATTTACCTTTTCAGTCAAAGTCAATTAGTTAGTCATTTAGGACAACTTAAATATGATAAAGTGGTGTGGATGAAGGGGTATGACCCTATCTATTTAGGTTTATATATAAGGGTGAGCATGGATCACCCAAAACATAATATATTTTCATATTGTAATAACAAGAACAAAAGTTTATATATCCAAAGGATGCACAAAAGGAATTACAACCAATAATAATATATCTAAAACAGGCCCAACCAAAGTATTAAAGTAATAACCAATGATAAGATGCACTTATAACATTGAAAAAAGATATAAATAAGATAAAAGATAAAACCAATGAATCAAATAACTAAAAATAGTCAAAATAATAGGTCACAACTGTCTAACTGTCAAAACCAAGTCCAAACTAAGCATTACCAATGTCAACATTCATAACATTTTCTTGACCATCTTGTTATTATATTTTTACTTGTATTGTTATTATTATAAGGTTATGGAATTTCCCCCCTCAAAGTGGCTCAATTATATAATGTGTAATATTATGTTATTCCTTTTATATTGAAGTTCTTTTATTACAAGTGGTATCAAATCTTTGATTTGTGGAAAAAATGGGGAGGGGGGATCATGAATTTAAAGAGCTAACTATTTATTACATAAAATAAATTTAGGGAAGTTAATGATTCATTTATGGAGGAAATAATAATAAAATACCATCTTCTCACATATTTTTCATAAGTTATTTCAATTTTATGGTTTTTCATAAAATCGCTCTATAAGCCAAAATTTTAGGGAAAAATATATTTTTTTATATTTATTGGAGATCCTATAGTCATTAAATATACCTCTCCTTTAAAAGAGTGATCCAACATATGGATTCCTTCACTTCAATTGGTTTATTCAGATAGGTTTACTCACCATATGTCCACACCCTCATGTTAAAGTCTATAAAGGAAATATATATATATATATATATATAGGGCCATGCCAACATGGCATCCATATCCATCTCATCCCAACATAGTTCATCTAATATATATAGGTAAATAGGGGGCCCTCCCTCTAATATTGGTTCCCTTTCTTTCAATATTGGAATTTGAGGCTGACTTAGTTTAAAATAATTTGGTCAAACTAGGTCTAGTCCAAAGTGAAACTTAGATTTTTCACTAACAAGACTTTTTATGGTAGGACTGAACATTAGGAGTAGAGCTAAGGGTTAAATAAACTCTAGGATAACACTCCTAATAAAGAGGATATGGATTTAAAATAGGGCTCATTGGATCTAATAATCCAAGGTTTTCTTTGGCATATCATAGAGTGAGCTAGATTGAGTATAGTGTACACAACCTATAATTGAATAGAGAAAAAAACAATAAATAATAGAGGATCTTGGGAAGAGATTCAATAAAATGTTAAATTTTAAACTAAACCCATAAAATCAACAATAATTCACTAATTCTCAACCAAAATAATGTGGATCTGCAAGCAATCCTAATGCATACTTGAATACAACATAAATTCTAACTTCAATTGGTTCTCATTTTAGGCCATAGAACATGATTCCAAAAGTGAAAATTCATAACTTTCACGGGAAGGATATAGTAATGTGGATTAACCAAGTGGATATATATTTTGATGCATCTCAAATCCCATATAGATAGAAGGTGGTAATGACATATTTATATTTGGATCTTGAGCAATTCATTTTATATCAATGTTTTTATGCTCAAAATTATAATAAGGTTCTCAATGTCAATTTTTCAAATTTTATTTATGTATTACAATTATACTACTACAATAGTTTAGCAAAGAATTATTTCAACTAGTTAGTAAAACTATGCCAAATAAGATCTATTAGGGATTATATTAAATAATTATATAATTTATCCTTGTATGTGGACACTATCATAGATAAAAAATTCAATGACTCATTTTTTTATGGGCTCAAGGATCACATCTAACATGAGGTTCACATATTTAATTTGAGTTTTATATCTAAGGCTATTTTCATGACACATAGATTTGAGGAGAGGGCACTAGTCACCAAAAGGCATCCCTTCACAAGTATAAAATACATGAACACTCTAATATAGTCATTCCCTTAGCCTACCAGAGTGACTCCATAAAAACTTGAAGAGAATAGAGTAAAAGGATCATGTTTTAATTGTGATAAAAATATAGTCTAGGATATAGGTGTAGGGAAAATAAATTACTCTACATTGATGTTACCAATAAATAAGAAGAGATTGAATAAATATCTTGGAAGGTTGACGATGAGCCAAGGGAATAATTAGAAGAAACCAATCCAACTATTTATTTCCATGTACTTTCAAGAATCAACACTCCATACAACCTCAAGGCAATAGGTTTTCTATTAAAACAAAAGGTGGCAGTTTTATTTGGCTTATGAAATATTATAACTTCATTAACAATAAGTTGGTGGTATGATAAAATTATTCTTTTATCTAACTCTAGAGTTTTAATCCATGATTATAGACACCCATTTTTGGCCACTTTCATGTCTAAACTGGGAACAACTTGATTTCTAAGAAATGATGCAATTTAAGCTTATAAGTCACTATATTTCCCAAATTCATTTAAATAAGGGACTTATTTGCCCAAAAACATGTCAAGGCTTACTTATTTATATTATTACCTTGTATTCACTGATAACCTAATTTGGATTCAACCTTAGTCAAATTACAACCTAGCAAATTGACATTCTTGACTTGTTAATCTATTCATGCAAAACATTCAAAACAATTGCTAAAATATAAAAAGTACTAAGCAAGATTAATTAAAAAACAAATCTCAATTAGTTTCCTTAATTAAAAATTCCAATTTGAAGTAAAGAATTACATTTATTTAAAAAATAAAATTTTCAATAAACATGAGGTCAAAGTCAAGGGAGCTAATAAAATGTTTTATTAATTCTTAAAATTTTAAGAAAAGGTGAGTCACAACATCATAAATATCTTATATGAGTTGTCATGGCTCATAAATATCTAAAATGAGTTTTAAAACCTTCATTATTGCTTTTACCTAACCCAAGGTTAACTTAACTCAACCTAAGTTAATTTAGACTTAACCAAAGTTAGAACTAAATCTAACCTCCCTAGTGTTAGAGTTAGTTTTGATACCTATAAATACAAGTTCCCTCACTCTACCCAAACAAGATTTTGTATGTAAGGTTACTATTTTAGCTAAGTATTTCACACTAGGAGAGGGTGTTCAAGCCTATCCCATATTTGGACAACATGGGATTACCTCTAGGCTTGTGGATTGCCTATAGCACAAGTAAACCTCTAGCTTAAAGGGTTGTCCCCATTGATTAGTATCTTAATCTCACACACTACACTAGATAAATCACTTAGGGGTTGAAAATGGAAGAAGGTAACAAAAATTAAACCTATACTAGTGAGGTTATACACTAAAAGATTAATCCAAAAACACACTTGTACATACACTAAAAGAGAAAACTATTAAAATTGACCTTAACTCTATGACATTCTAGCATAAGTGTTTTTCATAGAAGAATATTGTTATGTATAATGAGAGGTGGGTGAAAATAAGGTCAAATACTTGACACTACTAGTCCCTCTCACACTTCAAGTACACATCAACAAACAATACACTTTATAAGACCTATTAGAAGAGATGACACTCACACAATACATAAAAGGGCAGAATAAAAGCAAGGAGATACAATCTTCATCACTTATCATGAAAATAAACCACTTGAAATTCTTAGACAAAATATTTAGAGAGTAAACAAAATTCATAACTTTATTCAAAAAACAAGGTGTGAAACTAGCAGGGCTTCACCATACTAGGTGTGTATTACTTATAATTGACATAATGGCTTACATTTATAGAGAATTGGAAAGGAGAGAGAAGAAGATAAGTTAAAGAGTCATAAATATAAGTTTCCAAGTATAGAAACCAATTAAAAATCAAGTAAATGAGGTGGAAAAGAGGTTAATAAGTCCTCTTGGACAAATGTCCATCACAAGTATGACATCTTCCCTCAATTTGGTATAGAGACTCTTTATCGCCCTCTTTGAAACTTCCTTGATGATGAGTGCTCCAATTGACTATTTGAAAATGACATAATATTTTTAGACACATTTTCACTATCATGAAAAGGTGGAATCCTAATGGTAATAGTCCTCATACACTCCCTAATTTATGGACTCATTTGCACCATTTGTCATTCATTTTCTATGACTATTCACTAGCCCTTATAGACTTATCCTCACACTTCTCATTAGAATGACTAAAATTTTCTCATGTAAACATGTTGAAGTGGTGTTAGGACACCTGTTGAAGACTCTTTTGTCCTCTAGTCTATCATATACTCCAAGAAGATTTAATATCACTCCTCTCATCTTCACACTTAGACAATCATGTTCATTCTCACTATGCTAGCTTAGACTTCCTAAAGTGATAGGTCTAGAAAATATATTTACATGTTTGGATGAGGTCATAAATTAGTATGGAGAGTTGAAACAAGTCACTGAATACCCTTTGCAATTACTCTCATTCATTAGTTCCCTTTGAACCTGTGAAACAAACTAAAATTCTATAAGAAATCCAGAATTGGGCCTATCCATACAAGAGATAATACAAAATAATTGGTTGGTAATGAGCCTAAAAGAGTCCCAAACTATTTTAAAACACTTACCTAGTCAATTGACCTCTTTAATATGAAAAATCCTTTGTATCTTCACCATTAGGTTAGAATGAGGGTTTATGAGGGTTTCTAGTGTCTTAGACTATTAAGGATTGTTCATAAAATCCTAACATTGAGACTCCAAAAAAATCTCACTGAGTTTGAGATAGAGACCACATTCAACTATTCCTAACTCCTTTGAGTATCATTTATTCCCTCCATACTGATATGAACAAGTAATAATGACTTTTCAAGTTCTTTCATGCTTTTTGAGTAGGCCTAATATGATTTTAGGTCAAAGTGACCACTCTTAGGATTACCCCTACAAAAAAATGTCTCATGTTGGTCTTAAATTCTCCCCTAAATGTCCTCCAATGATTTGGATATGTCCATGAAGATATATATATGATTTTAAGTCTTTGTAGGTTTTAGGGCAAGTTTAGGCCTAACATGCCTAACTAAGCCTAACTGAGTATATAACTCACTTGAAGGTTCCTATTAACTATGAATGCCTTTTATATCTCCTTCCTACTCAAACAATTTGTAAACATCATTCCATTTTCATTCCAATATTTTGTCCCTCATCTTTTTGCTCTTTATATACTAACCTACATACTTTATTGATCATGGAATGCTCTCTATCTGAGATAGAATAGATAGAATATCTACAACTTCTATGACATTTAAGGTGTTATAAATATATTATTTGGGTAATATTAGTTCTTTTTACCAATTTTTAGTCCTTGGTTCTAACTCTAGACCCCTCAAACATTGATGTCCTCAAAACTACCTCACTAAGTTTGATGACTATAGATGGGGTTTTAGGTAGAGTTTACCCTATTTTATTTTCACCTGAGTTAGGGTGTTTATACTGATAACCTGGTGATTTTATAACACCCTTAAAATATTTAAATTATCTACATATTCACCACTTCAATATTTTTAGGTCCTTAAGTCACTTGTGTAGATTACATGTTTGTGACTATATGCCTTTGACTGTAGGTTATAATTAGGGAAGTCAATGGACTATTGTACATGTATATTTATGAATAAACACTATATTTTCATAACTACATCCTCTTTTTAAGTCACTAAATATCATTCTATACCTATGTTATCTCACCTCATACATCAACAACATATTCTCATGACATCACTATTGAGAGACCATAGGTCTGCAGTCTAATAGTGAATGTTGTTTAGGGATATGAGACTTTCCTATAGGTGAAGACATTTATTTTAACATGTTTTTCTCACTTCTTAATCTCTATTGAGTCTATTATGCCATTACATACATTATTATACTCATCTATACCTTAAGAAGCTGCAGTCATTTCACTATCAATGCATTATAGATGTGTAGGTCACAAGTTTCTCTTTTGTCCTAAAAGTACTATAGCCTTCACTAAAATTTTAAAATAGGAACCTAACTAAATGAAAATCCACCCCAACATCCTTATTATTAACTTATTCATCACATTCTTATGCCTATGCATTGTACCTAGGTCTAAGATATTAGTATAAAGCAGTTAGACCTACTCAGTCCTTAAGAAACTTCATGAATAGAGCTCAAATTATGAGGAAGGATCCTTTACTTAGATAAATTAAGGTAAATGTTCCCTTTAAAAAACTTTTAAAACTCTACCTTGTATAGGCATTACTTTAATAGGTTTGACTACAATTTATGAACACCATGATCTATGAATGACTTCAAAAACTCCATTCAAGTCCCATGCATGACACCACATGTGTTCCAGACCTTCATCTAGTCTTCCATTATCCATACATGACTGCATATGACTTTATATCATGGAATTATAATCAATTTAATTCTCATTATCTTGATACTCATATAAATTAACATTGAAGCTTATTAAATGCAAACTCTTCATGGATAAATGTCCTTCCATGTTTTGAGATGAGAACTTGCGTGCATTATTTGACTTGAAACCATTGATAGAGAACAAACCCTATAATTAATTAAATCATTTCCTACATATTAAAATGGTGATATCTTCTAGCACAATTAGGTTAGTCATGTTTTTTCTAAAACACATAAACCACCTAGAAACATCAGATCAAACAAATAAGTGAGAAAACTTGCAGGTGATAGGAATGTGAAGGTAGTTTGGAGGTTATAGAATTATTGAAGATGATTCATGAAGTATAATCCACAAATTTTAAAACTATTGACATGAAATTTAAGCTCACATATAATACTTTAATCCCTCAAATTAATTCTTCTCAACTCTATCTCTCCAATCCATACAGAAGAAAAATTGGTTAGTCTTGTTTGACTTGCACAAGAGAGAAAATAGGGAAACAAACTAGTTTTCACCATTTTTAGACCTATAAAATATATTTAAATATGGATATGAGTTATGGGAAGTTGAAGGGACATTGATGAATCTTCCACATGTGCCAAACTTGTCTTATAGTTTGTAAAATCTTAAAAACTCTTCTTTTTGAAATATATCTTATTTTCAATGTTTAAACCTACCAAATTTAGTTACAAAACTAGAAATTGACACTTTTTGACATCATACACATTTAATATCATCTTGACACACTTGTCTTATGAAGGAAACTATATGATATTAGGTGAACTATACAAACATGACTAAGGTTGAGACATAATGTTTGATATTTTTTAAGACCATGGTGGATATTTATCAACCTAAGGGGGGCTATGGAAGTTTGAAACTACATGGAGGGTTGAATTATTTGAAAAGGGGGTAAAATTAGTCAATATTAATTCTAAAATAATGCCTTCAATAATCCATTAGAGTAATGTTATAATTCCAAATTGATATCAAGAAGATTCACACCAAGCCAAGCAAATAAAAGCCACATATGGCCTTAGAGAAGTGCCACCAAGATGGAGAATGCAATGATCAAAGTATCTAATTCTATAAACTAATCAAGAACATTTATGATTCCTATAATTGAACACTAATTTTGATAAGGGAGGTAAAATTTTTGTATATTTTTATCTCTTATTTGTAGTTTTTATTCATTGTGTTAAGCTCACCATAAAACTTAGGCAAGAGTGGTTTAGTTTCATTGCATTGTTATACTTTAATTTTATTGACATTCATTAACAAGGAACTAACAATATTTGTGTGCTCTTTTAATTCCTAAAACTATATAATGGCATTCTCAGTGAATTTATGCATCCTATATGGACTACATGAATGATGTGGAACCTTTAAAATTCATAAAAATAACACTCCAACATCAAATTTTAGAGTTTTATGCTTATAATTCCCATGATTTTCTTTAGTCACTAACCAATAACTTCTCCCTATGTAATAGTGATTTCACCTATTCTATCCTTTATTTGTGATCATTTATTTTTCAAAATTGATGACTTTGTATTAGTAACTTCACTAGAAATGGTGACATTACTCTATTGTGAAATTGGAAACACCTATGTTAAATTAACCATTTTATGTAAATGGTGACATTGACAAACATAAATAGTGACTTCAACCTTATTATTTAGTGGCTTTGCAAGGTATATTTACTCATGGTTTCAGTGACTTCACCTTATTTTAAGCCATAATCAGTGACTTCACTTAGACTAATCAGTTACTTTACCCTTGTCTAATGGTGACTTTGCCAGATACCTATTTTTGTCTTTTTGTTTTACAAATAAATCAGTGACTTCATTAAAATTGGTGAATTTTATCTATTATAAAATCAATGAATCACTCTATGTAAACCAAAACTTGAGAGTTAAAAAATAAAATTTATTTATTGGTTGGATTTTTTGCAAAAAGACAAGTAAACCCGCAACATTTTTGTAGGCACATAAGTGGAGAAGAGAGGTCTAAACACTTCCAAATTTTCATACACACTTTTATTTTATTTTTTAAAATTGACCTAACACAACTTATCTTTTCACATTTCAATTTTACAAGAGATGACAAGGCCAAGGGACCAACACTTCATTCACATCTGATTTGGTGCTTTAAAATGAACATTCATTTTAGAATAGAGTTATTAAGAGCTTTTTGTTTTTGTTTGTTTTTTATTTTTTAAATAGTTTCAATTTTTTAAATTAACTTTGTTTGTGGTAAATCAAACATTTCATGTATGCTCTCCCCCCATCCCCTATAGGGAATGTAGGTGATCAAAAGTGTTTTATTTATTATCTTATTTTTTTATCCTATAATTGAATAAACATTATGTATACTCTCTCAAAGATCTGAGTAAATTGAGTGGCCCATAAATGACCTCTAAAATTATTCCAATTTTTACTTATTTATTTTTATGTATTGGCTTATGGGGAAGAGTTCAGCACCTCCTCACAAATTCTTTAGGGGTGCATTGACTTGGGGTTTCATTTCTCATCATCATACCAAACCCATGCCATGATGGGGTATATAAATTGGGCACATGATAATTGGATTAAATAGTGGTTGAGTAGTTAATATACCAATCCTAATAAAGACCTAGATTAGTTCATGCTAAACATCGAACTTACTAAGTATTACATGGCTAAAGTCATTAACTTTAGCAAATGACTATACCTTTGAATAACAAGTTCAATAATTTGAATCCAATTGACTTGATGCACCCTTATGTTAGACACACTTGGGACCATTTAGATTGTTTCAAAAATTATAGATTGTAGTCAACTCCACTTTGCCATATAATATCTTGCTAAATGTTGAGTGCTCCACACTCTAAGTTTGTGACATATAAAAAATGCCTGAGAGATAGAGGGGGGCTTAAAAACTCTACCTATACATGCTCTTTAATTTTTATATTAACACTTAATTCTTTTTTAGCATTGATATATTGGTGGAAATTTTGGCAAAAACTATACACATATTGTCATTTTTAAGGATAGGATGTGAACATAGTAATTTTTATATTTTATTTTATAGAATGTGTGTTTGGGTCTAAAATAATTTATTTGTAAAAATTTAAATGAGTCAAATACTTTCACATATTATACACCACTTTAACTAAGAGGTGTTACTTTACCCATTTTATTTCAAACATTTTCCTTGGATTTTATCCTGAGATCATTGTTATACCACTTATTTAATAGAGCATTATTACGCTTCTAATTTTTGTCCAAATATTTTCTTGGGATTTTTATCCAAAAAAATGTTTATACCATTTATTTTAAGGAGCATTATTACGCTACCATTTTTATTCCAAACCCTTGCCTTGTTTGAAACCAAGTTACAAAAACATTCATACCTTTTGTTTCAAAATGCATGGTTATGATTCCCATTTTAGTTTACCCTATTTACCTTAATAAATCCAAGTCTTTTATATTAAATTTTAAATTTAATCTTTCAAAGTTTAGATCCTAAAATATTCAGGTCTACGTCAAAACCTTGTCTAATTTGGGTTAGGTGATTTACCTTTTGTGTTTGGTTTGTGATACTTCAATCGATTTATTATTTAGTATAAAGACCCTTACCTAAACTTTATAATTTTTTTATTATCATGTGCCTTATTTTAGCATCCTCTTTACCAAGTTTTATTTCCATGTGCCTTGTTTAGAGTTTTTGTGATGAGTTAAAAAATGTCATAGTTCCATTTATCAAAGAGTCTTTTGTAAGCCAAATAATGAGTATTTTATGATCTAATTACCTTAGAATTAGGTATTTTTATAAATTATTTATTTATTTTATTCAAGACAATTACCTTAGATTTAGATTGATTTTGAGTTCTTATTTTATATCAAACTTTGTTTCAAAGTCTTGCATTATTTTCCATGCTACTGATTTTAACATTCTTTGAGAAAATAGTTATCTTTTTGATGTAGTTCATTATTTTTCTACCTTATCTAGATACATTTTCAACTGATTATAACCATGTTTGGGCAAATCAATAACTTTGTTAGATAAATTTTGTGTTTTTATTTTACCTTTGTCATAGACCTAGATTAGTTTTTTTAAGATTTCGACCTCTTTTACAAAGTTAATGGTTGTTTGCCTTAGACCTCAATTATTTGTTAAATTTTAGACCTTATTTTTTGAGAGACCTAGCCATATATTTGAACATGCCTTATTATACATGTATTAGGACTATATACAATCTAGACTATGATAAATTTGTTACTAGTGACCAATTTATTCGAGAAGAATATGGTGTTGATATAGCATATGAGATAAATCTATATCCCTTTTATAATATTCCTTATTAAGAACAAAATGAGGACCCACTAGCATTATAATTGATGAGTGCACCATCCTATCTAGGCTAATATCAATAACAAATGGCTTAATATCTTGCTCAAATGATGCCTATTATTGAATAAAGCCAAAAACAAGATCCCTACTATGTAACAACACTAACAAGTTATGATCCATACTTTTTTGATCTTTATTTACTATAAAACAAAGATAAAATTATAGTTAGGATAGTAGAAGTAGGAACCAAGTTCCCACTAGACTTCCCACATGTAAGTCTATATAATTTAATTAGAACATCTAGTAATGTGCAACATAAGCAATAAGTTGAATAGGTGTCAACTAGTTAAAATCAAATTTTAATGAAAATATATCAACAAAGCTAAAGTTCACTTGTAAAAGGAAATGGTCCATTATACGACCAATTAGAATAGGTACAATAATAACCTAGCTAAAAACTTTAATGCCATGGATATTTCAAACATGCCACTTATAGAGATAGTTCCTTTAATAGGGCCATAAACATATTACTTGGGATATGTAAATTGGAACATAACCTGTTTAGCTAAAGCACATTAGTAGGTGACATGTATAATGTCCTAGTTACAATATAATAAACTATCACTCAAACAAAATACCTCATGTAAAACATAGAAACTAACATGAAAGTGCATTCTAATTTGAACCAAAGTGGGTCTAGTGTATCACAGAGAAACACATAGAAAATTCCTCCAACTAATACTTAAAGTGGCTTAAAATAATAATGGGTAGGTATGCTTGGTTCTAAAACACAATAAGTAACTTCCAATCCTCAACCAAATGCTTTCTCAAGTGCATAATAGGGGACAACTATCCAAAAACAAAAGACCAATATACCACCTCAACAAGTGCAAAACACTACACCACCTTAATAGGTGGAAACTAATGTTCTTCCATAATAAGCATAGATCAATATACCTCAATAATTACAAACATTTACTAATACACAATGTGTTTCTATTGGTTAATAGAGAGTGTCAGTTAGTCCAAAATAACAAATGCCAAACCCTCAACAAGTGTTCAATCAATAATAGGTGTTTAACCAAAAATGAGGTTCTAATATACATAAAGTACCAGGTGTTAGCTAAAAAAATTATTTTCCCAATAGGTACTTCACAAACATTAGGGATATAAATTTTAACACCTTCAATAGCAATGGGTTACATTTATATAACAGGGTTCGACAAGTAGATAGTAAGTTCCCACCTAAATCCATTAATAATAGCATAATCCACCTAGCTAAATGCCTTTACCACATTCATTTTTTCAAACCAAATCCATGTTACCAACCTTAACTAGAATATTTATCAAAAATAATGTATTATGTATCAATAGTATAATCTCAATGCACGTATACGTATATTTGGGCATTTGACCAATCCAACAAACATTTCATAATATGTCATTCCTTCATACCTTGACCAAGGTAATCCACCTTTGACCACATAACCCCAAATACAATAGGACATGACATAAAACTTCCTAGCTTAAGATCTACAACAAATAAAAGATACAATTCAAGCCATTCAAATTGGAAAGCAAACAAAGAATTTTAAGCTATACGAGATATGATCATATCCATTTAATATGGATTATCTCCAAATATGTTTTATGTTGGTTTATGATCCACCCAAATTTAAAAAATATAAGGGCAAAGGAGACCCCAAAGAGCATTTAAAGGAACTATTTTTTGCTTACCAACCATTGGCCTATAGTGACATATATTTATTTCTCATCTCTCTAATAAGTTTAGCTAGGTAAGCCTTGGAATGGATTTTAAAATTGTTGAAGAATTATGTACCAGACTCTGATGACATTTCAAAAAAAATGTACAATATTTATCATATAATCTCAAACATGAGATTACAATGGTGGATTTGTACAAAGAAAAATAGAAAAATGGTGAAAGCTTTGTTGTGTACCTACAACAGTGGAGAGCACTTGCAATCTATTTCACTCATAATTTTTCAAACAAGCAATTAAATATGATATTCAATAGGAATTTACATAACAAGATATCTTATCATCTTGGGCTACAATGCACTCACATATTTGAATAGGTTATGAAGAAAGGGATACATATTGAAAAATCCCTTATCAACAAAGGGATCATCATGCTATCTTGTTTTAATTAGAGTTAAAACTAGCATCAAGGATAACAACAAAATCAAAACCAAAGACATAACCACAAACAGAACCTTATCCAAATACCAACTTCGATGCTAGTTTAGGCCAACATTAATGAAAGATTAAAGGCCTATAACCACAACAAGAATGTTCTAATAAGGTCATTGAATCATGTCATTTATAAATGGTACAAACACCAACTATCCATTTACCTCTACCCATTTAACAACCACCACCTTTATTCATTTAGCTGAGACCTCCATAAAAGAAATCCCAATTGCAAGCACTTCCTCTAAGGAGAAAACCACTCATTTCTAGATCATTTAGTGACCTTAGGGAGACTATTGAGTTTATATTATGTAAGTCGGTTTAGGAAAATATGATTAATTGGCATGTGCCAAAGCCATTTCTTGAAGGAATTCCTTTTCTTGACTGGTACAAATATCACAAATTTCATGAGTACCATTATGTCAAGGGAAATTCTATATGTTGGTGTGTATAACTAAGGCATCTGATTGAGAATATGATGGAGAATGGAAAGATATAATGAGATACCCATTCTCCTATGACTTATCATAACTTGGGAATCTATTAAACCCCATTTCCTCAACATAATAACAAATAGAAAAAATAATAGTAGTAAATAACTCCATTGTAACATCAACAATAACAATGTCTACCATAATAATAACAATAGAATGGTTAGAACCAAGGATAAACTAACCAATCTAAAAAAATAGGGCATCATATCATCGTATATACATACAACAATGTTTTAGGGCATGTCTTAGGTGGCTATGTTTCCACCATTACCAATTACCCCAGCTAAATACCAATAAATTGAGACCTCATCCAAATAATGCCTACCAACCTCCTTATGCCAGTAACCCTTCTTTAGACTATGTTAGCATCTAGGCTCAATGCTACACAAGAATTATCATTCCATGCTTATTTACCTCTCTAGCTAATTATTGAGGCCCTATACTTAATTGATATTGTGCAATCACAACTTTATGGACCAAGATTAACATCAAAGTCCCATAACTAAATTCCATAAATGAATTTGTTTGAATCTCTATGCCTATCACAAATAAGTCAATTATCAAATGTAAAGGGAAGACCTATGACATTGTGGAGTAGTTATAGAAGACACATGTGCAAATATCCATTATGGATTTTTTTTGTACATATATCATTCATAAGAACATACTAAATGAGTACCTAAGTCAATCCCTTATACCTGATGACATCATGCCAGATAAATTTCAAACCATGGTAGGACACTTGGCCCCTATCCAATGGCTTACCATTGAACAAAATGGCATGTCATCATTGGGCCCATTACACAATAACCCATTATACATTAAGGTTAGTATAACAAGACATACAATTAAATTTCCTTCTATATAATGGTTTATGCCTAAACATTGTGTCTCTAAAGTTGCTAACTCATCTAAGATACACAATAGTTAATTTACATCCAGATACCATTATTATCAAATCTTATGATAATGAGGAATGAAAATCATAAGGTACCATCATTTTTCTAGTGGTCATTAGGCCTTTGACCCACAACACTCTCTACCATGTTTTTAGCCTAAATATATCATACAACTTGCTCTTAGATTGATGTTGGGTCAATGAAATTAGGGCCATACCTTTCATGCTACATCAATGTATTAAATTTCACCATTGAAGGATGAAAATAATAATACTAGTTGATCTTCAACCTTACTATTATTACAAACATCTAGAGGTAGATTACAAAATCTACAATTATCATTTCAACCTAAATCTTATGCCTAAAATTGATGTAGGAAAATTTTATAAATCCAAATCCATTGAATCAAGACTAGAATCCAATTACATTTACTCTAAGATCCTAGCTTCAACCTCATCTACACCTATACCAAATATTACTAACATATTTTACATATCTGATAATGGTATAGAAGAGTCAAATATGCATGACTCCTACATTACCAAGTTGCCACAGAACCCAAAATCCCATAGGAGACCCAAAGCCAACATTACTCACATGGAGTGATGCACTAAGAGAGAATCTCATCCTACCAAACCCATTATTTTCAAAATAAACTTTATCTTAAAATATTACCCTTTAGCCAAAGATGATTCATGGTTTTGTACTGATGATCTAGCTAATTATTACCAAAGTGCCAAGTATCATATCCCTAACTGGTTTATGGGTAATTAATATTATAAATGTAGAGGCTTAGGGATACATCATCAAGGGAAAATAGAGTCAATTTTAACGACCGAGTAAAAAATAACCCTTGTTATTATATTGAAACCACTTGAGGGTAACCCAACATACCCTATTCAAGTTCTTACAACATCAACTAGTGAAGATGACGTTAGAAACAATGTAGGGTCTAATTATAGCATCTATGATGACCTTGCCAACATGAATTTGTTTAAATTTTATGTCATTCATTCCATTAATCATGTTTGTCACCCTTAAACACTTATTTTTTATCACCCATAGTTGAAGATTAGGACTATCAAGAGTTGATAATGTCACTAGAAGAGTTTGAGAATGATGAGTCCATTTGTGACTTTCTAGGTTTAAGGGATCATACTCCTTTAAGAGATCACAAACATAAAATTTTTATTAGATTAGATCCTGATGCCTATTTAAGATAGAAGGTGAACGTCCTTGACCAAAATTAAAAATAAAATCAAACATTGAAGTCTAAAAGTAGAAATATCTTTGAGACACTTTCAGACCAGGATAAAACTAAATGAAAATGCAAGTCTCTTGGTGAAAACCTATTTCAAGTGCCATTATATGGGGACATTCTCTCCTATTCACATGAAGCACAGGAGACCACTATTCTAAGGCTTACTTATAGATCTAAAATTAGTACTAAACATTGGTAATATTTTGAACAAATTGTACAAGAGTGCCCATAGATATTTGTCACATGGCCTTTACCACCATTGGGTGATTTTCATTCATCCTGCTTAGGATAA
>JARHVA010001285.1:397500-467500 GCA_037957365.1 Torreya grandis | reverse complement strand
TAACATATAGTGTGGAAATGTATTCAAATACTATAGTTTATGTTACCATGTTAACCACAAAACAAACACTTTGTAAACACAATCATTCCTTAAATCATTTAATAATAATAATCAATGTCTAATGTACTTTGAAAATGAAAGCTTTGATCAAACATTTAATCAATTATATTATATTTTAAAACAATGTTATTTATCTTTTGACATTTAAATTAAACATATATAATATCATAATAATAATATTTTATTATTATTATCTAAATATTATAGATTGAATAACGATTATGGAATTCATCATAACATCATAATGTTATACTATAAAACCATACTTAATAAGGAAGTAAGATAAGTAAATATAAATAAATTCACTCATTTAGCCAAATAATTACATCAAACAAGATGAGCTACATATGAATACTAAATTAGTGAAATCACTAAAAAAATCATTATGATCATTAATAGAAACTAGATTAGTGAAAATATACAAGATCATATTGGTCATTAAAATGTAAAACAAAACATACTATAACTATCTATCAAACAACACAATCACAAAATACAAATGTGGTATATGCAAGGGTTTTTTAATTCATTCTTTGTTATCTTCCAACATCTTCATCTAAACCACCCTCTATCACACTCTGAAGGAAAAATCTATCCTACATCTACCTCACAACAATGAAGGTAGTTAGCCTAAAACATCATTATATCCATAAAATAATGCAATATAATTAACAAACATGATCACAATATATAGAATGTAAAATTACTCCTAACTCATATCAAACTAAACATGTAAATTAATCAACAAAAATTATCCCATAATCAATGTATTTTATGTCATTAAATTTAATTAAATATTAGTTAGCCAACTAATTAACCATAATAATCCATAGATCAAATAATTTATTTAGTCTAAAGAGAAATCGAGATGTGACATCCTTTTCCCTAAAGTTGGTCATCATCTTGATGAAAATTATTCAAACACAAGTTACAAATTTAAAATATTATTCAACAAAAATATATAATATATAATAGCAAATCAAGCAAACATATATGGAAACAATGTGTAAAACTCATCATAGTCCTTCCAAGTGGCACTACCCTTAGAATATTGGTCTGATAAGACCTTGAACTATGACACTTATCTATTATGCAAACAGAGTTTACAAATGTCAATTACTATGATTGATTTTACCATAACCACCTTAGGGATGAGAACCTACAAACTATTCCAATCCAACACATGTAAAGGATCAACAATATATGTTTTAAGATAAGACACATTGAAGACATTATGTAAAAGAGCTATATTTGGTGGTAATGAAAGCCTATATGCTATAGAGTTGACCACTTATAAAACCTTGAAGGGTCTCATATATTTTGATGAAAATTTTACTAACTTTTTGAATTTAATCAAGATTTTCTAAGGCTTAACCTATAAAAACACTTTATCACCAATAAAAAATTGCTTAGTTATTGTCTTCATATCAGTATATCTTTTTTGTCTATCATTGACCTTGGCTAATCTTTGCCTAATTATCTTGATTCGCTCTTTCATTTCTAAAATCATCTCAGATCCAAAGACTATCATATGTTCTAACATATCCTAATTGATTAGTATTCTACACCTCCTTCCATATAATACCTCAAATGAAACTATTTTTAATGTTGATTGGTATGAGTTGTTATAACTAATGAGAATTACTCTTTCCAATTGTATTACATATCCATGCAATACATATGAAGGAGATCTTTGTTAACTCATTGTGTATGTTCATCAAGTTATAGGTGATAAGTAGTTCTAAAGTTCAATTGTGTACCTAGAGTTAAATTTAGATTCAACCAAAACCTAGAACTCATCCTTAGATCTCAATCTAAAATGATATTCTCTATAAAACCATGTAATCAATACACTTCCTTCAAAAATCTCTTCACAAGCATAGGTGCATCATCTATCAAGTTGTTCGGTATGAAGTGGGATATCTTGGTGAGTTTTTAAACTATAACCAAGATTATGTCATGTCTATTATGTGATAATAGAAAACCTCATATAAAGTCCATATTGATCACCTACCACTTCTATTCGGGTATGTTATGTGACATAGAAATCTAGATAAATATACATGTCCTACTTTCACACACTGACATTCAAAATAATGAGACAAAATATGTTTCATCTCTCTTGATTCCTTTCTAGAAATAGAGTTTTCTAAGCTCAGTCATGATCTTGGTTACACTTAGATATCTTTAATATGGACATTGTGAAATTCATTTAGCATTGTGATCCTCATATTATCTCTATCAATCACATACATCCTACCTTTGTACTAAAAAAACCATCATTATCTATACTAAATCCTTTATACCTAGTATTCTAAGCATTCTCAAACAATGCTTCCCTAATCTGATTATAGAATTCATCTCCTGATAAGAATTTAATCACTTGATCTCTAAAAATAATCATGATATAATACGTGGTTGATATATACCTCCTATGTATTAGAGCATCAGATACTTTATTTTCCTTATCTTTGATATAATTAATATCAAAATCATAATCAAAAAATAACTCTAACCATCACCTTTAACAACCATTCAAGTTTTGTTGGGTGAAGATGTACTTGAGTCTCAAGTTATAAATATTTAGGTCAATATGATTTTCCCAATAAATAATGCCTCCAAAATTTCAAAGCATACCTAATTGCCATAATTTCTAGGTTATGAAGGTCATAATTCCCCTCATATGGCTTCATTTTCCTAGACTCATAGGCTATCACTGATATATCTTGAATAAGAACTCCTACAAGTCCATCCCTAGATGTATCAGTGATCACTAAGAATTGATCATTAAGATTGGGAACTCTTAGCACTAGTGTTGAAGTAAGCCTCCTTTAAAGTTCCTGAAAGGCTACCTCACACTTATTTGATCAGATGAAACTCTAATTTTTTCATTAAAGAGAGGTAATTAGATTATCTATCTTATAAAAATTGAGAATGAATTTCTTGTAATATATTGATAACCCCATGAAACTCCTTACCTCATGCACATTATTTAGTGCTACAAACTCTATAATGGTTGTTATCTTTGTTGGATCCACTGAAATATCATGTGTAGAGATAATGTCTTAAATACTACACTTTTTTTTTAAAATGCACATTTAGATAATTTTCCATAAAATTTATGCCTTCACAAATGTTTCAAAACTAATTCTAGATGATGCAAGTGCTCTTACTCATCCTTGGAATAAATGAGGATGTCATTAAGAAAGACTAAAATAAAATGATCTAGCTAATCTCTGAACACACTATTCATAAGATTCATAAATTTTTCTAGAGTATTTGTAAATCTAAATGGTATACTATGAATATGTAGTGCCTATATGAAGTCTTTAATGTTGTTTTCAAAATATCCTCTTCATGGATCCTCAATTGGTGATACCCTACTCTAAGATCAATTTTAGAAAATATTGTTTCCCCTCACATTTGATTAAATAAATCATCAATACATGGCAATGAATATATATTCTTGATTGTTTCTTTAATCAACATCCTATAGTCTATATATAGACAAAGAGTTAAATCTTTATTCTTGATGAAGACAACTAAAGCACTCCATGGTGACACACTTGATCAAATTAGTCCTTTTGATAACAACTCTTGAAGTTGTGTCTTTAACTCAACTAACTTAGTGTTTGTCATTTTATATGACACATTAGATAATGGTTTTGATCTAGGTATGATATAAATCAAGAAATCAAACTCACACCTGGGTAGTAATCTTTATAATTCTTCTAAAAACATATCATGAAAGTTTATCAAAAAAGAATAATCTTTGATAGATCATTTCTTATATTCTTCCATATCATTTTTCTTAATTATAAATGCCTAGAATCCCTTAATTTGATATTTTTTGAGTTGAATTATAGAAATCTACGTTAGTTGCAACTCCCTTTTCTCACCTTGAAGTTGTGTCTAATTTTTGAAATCATCTTAAAACTCAACCTTATTCATAAAATAATCTACCTTAAATCTATACTTTGAAATCCAAATGACTCCTAGGATCACATCATATGATCCTAACAATGTTTCAAAAATAACTACTACTGTAGTGAAATCTGACAATCTAATATATGCTTTAACTAGACACTTGTCAACTTTCACCTTAAACTCATTCCCATATTGCATCGACCATGCATTTGTTATAACTCTAACCTTTATAGATAATTTATTGATTATTCTAGGAGAAATGAAATATCTCTATCTCTTGTATCAATAAAAATAGAAACTAAATAGTCAAATAAAATACCTATTAGTTTTATGGGAAAATCTTGATACTCAGCTTATTAATTGTCAACAGCTACATAAATCTACTACTGAGACATAACTTATTGAGAAGCTAAACCTTTATTCTTTTATTTTTCCTAAGGACATTTTTGAGTAAAATGGTGACCTCTACAAATTAATCAACCTTCAACTGGTCCTTTCTTTTTCGACTACTAGTTTCCCTTAAAGCCACCCTTAAAACCATTACTAGGTTTCCTGTTCATTGAAACACTATTAAACTTGGTGTTCTGATTCTTTAATTGACTCTTGGAATTTTCATTCCTCTACTTATAGTTCTTGAAATTTGGTTTATAACTTACAAATTTCTTTTTGAACTTATCGTTGTCTTGGGTAAGAGACTTTAGTTTTTGCTCCTGCTTGTCTGCCTTCTTGAACACCTAATCCATGGTACATGGACTATGTACATCTACTTAATAACTAATTTAGGGTTTAAATCCTATGATAGATTTTATGATTCTAACTCTCTCATTTACCTAATACTAAGGTACATACTTAATGATCTTTTTGAATTGCTCCCAGTATTCATTCACTAATAAATCCACTTCCTTAATATTCTAAAAATCTATAATATTTTGATATAAGTACAGCTTTGGAAGTGTTCATGACCTAAATAGTGTCACAAACTATTCTCAAATGGTGTTAGTTGAGTCGAGGTTCATTTTGAGCTTCTTTTTTTTCCACTAAATTTTTGTTTCACCAACAAATTGATAAGCTCCCCAAACTATTTTTTTGATTTTAGAATAATTTCAAATCTTAAAATACTTATCCATTTCTATTATCCATGCATCATCTCTATCCCTGAAAATAATTCCATCAAAATTGAGTGGATTCATATTTTTTATGTCACGTGTCAACTCTACCAACTCTACAACTACTCAAGCTCTCACATCCTATAGTACCTCCTCATGTCTCTATTCTTGAATATGTTCCTCATCATCAATATGATCTTCAAGTTCCTCCTAAGCATCTTCCTCTTTATATCCATGCACTTTTTATTTTAGGGCCATGATTTTGTCCCTAGTATCTTGCATGGTCATGAAGATTAGGTCCAACCTTACAGCTTACTTAGTAGCAAACTAATTTGGATCAAGAAGGGGTTTGGTATTTGAAGTACCCTCACCTCCTAGTCTAACATGCACCATTATTCTTCCTTATTATTAAGAGAATAATTTTGTGTTAGTAGACATATTAATTCTTAGAATTTGAGCCTTAGATTTGATAACACAATGAAATAACCCCATTGGATTTTATCAAAATATGGCAATAATTTTGCTAAATAATTATATATTAATCATATGTTTTTCACCATGATAAATCTAACTAGTGATATTTAACTAACTATATTAATTTAGTTAACAAAAAATATTTATAACTAATCTACTTAGTTAATGATCACCATGAATAGATATAATAATTATGAACAATACTAAAAAACTATAAATAATGCATAAAATCACAAATAAAATAATATAAATTCAACCATGATTGATACAATATTATAGTCACTATTGAAAAAGTATAATGCATAAATATTGTAGTTCCAAAAAATACATAGTAATATCTTAAATGATAAAACATGATACAAAGCTCCTCTAAGATGAGTCTCCATGACTCATGTATCAATCTATAATCTCAAGTGTAGTCTCTAGTATAGTACTCTATCTGGGAGAGAGAGCATCATCTAAATATTTTTCTACACCAACTATTGACCATATATCCCCCACACTATCTCTCAAACAAGTGGATGGCTCTCCTTTCATGGATGGGTAGATAATGACGATACAAGAATCTAGAGTAATAAACCAAAACCCATGTGTTAAATATATCTAATACATAATGTATACCATAAATAACTCCATTATAATATGATATCACATAAATATGAAAATTATATCAACATTTGAAATGATAATTATCATAGCAGTGTGTAAATCACATATACAGTGTACACATATGTACCTAGGTTACAAAATGTGACTAAACTAAAAGTTCCCAAATCCATATATAACATAGATTAAAATTTAAAACCATACTTTTTCCTATATGAATAAATTAATTTGAATCTAAATCCAATCAAAACCATAACCTCCAATTCACCTATATAGGCAACTTCATATTCTAAATGTATTACAACTGGTTACCCATTTAAGCTTGACATTTCATAATATGTGTCTGTGTGTATTCAAATCCCCAAAACCCACATTTTTAAACTAATAAAATCCAAATAGGTTTACCCAGTTAGACTCACATATAGTCTAAGGATTTGGTCCATGTTCTAAATACCTTAATGAGTATACAATAAACTAACTCAAACCAACTAACTCAAGCCACACCATAAATACCCATCAAAATAATCTTTCATTAATGAACATAGTTATTTTAATTAAGAGAGGATTTTAAGATAGGGATTATTATAAGCCTAATACAACCGTGGCCAAAATATACAACTCCACCCAACCTCCTCCAGTTACTCTGGGTTGGATGTAGGGTTTTATGGAAGCTAAGCCTTCTATAGGGCCCTACATACAACCCTTCAAATTTTCCATATATTTCAAGCAATTAAAAAAATAGTAACCAATAACAATTTGAAAACCCATTCAATATATTTCACACATAGGAATTAAATTATAAAACCTACTTGATAATTCCAAGGAAGCCATTTATAATCATTTTTACTTCCTTCCAACTGTCACCTTCTTATCTTTATATATATTCTCCTTTATATGCAATGTGTCATCCTTATTCATATCCCTCACTGTATTCTTTTCAATATTTTTCATTATCTTTCTCTTCACCATTAATGTCTAATTCAATTGACTAAATAAATGCATGAAAAAATAGTTCAATCAATTTCCATAGTCTATCACCATGCAATACAAAGTAACCTCCATGATTTCCTCCAAAATTATGGTTAACTCTAAGTCAATGGATGATTATAAACCCTAATGATCTCAAGGATTCTATTGAATCCCTAAATAATCATTTTATATTCTTAATAAAATATTTGCATGACATTGATAATATTATATCTCTGTTGACTTCACAAATTGACCAAACAACCACAAGTCACAAACTTTATGTTATACCATGTAATGGCTATCGACTTATTCAATATTAACCTTCCATACAAATTTGACTACTTGTTAACATATAGTATGGTAATGTATTCAAAGACTATATTTTATGTTACCATGTCAACCAAAAAATAAACACTTTACAAATACAATGATTCCTTAAATCATCTAATAATAATAACCAATGTTTAATGTAATTTGAATATGAAACCTTTGATTAAACATTTAATCAATTACAATATATTTTTAAAAAACATTATTTATTTTTTGACATTTAAATTAAATATATATAATATCATATTAATACTATTTTATTATTATTATCTAAATCGTATATATCGAATAATGATTATAGAATCCATTATAACATCATAATGTTATAATATGTAGTCATACTTAATAAGGAAATAAGATAAGTAAACATAAACAAATTCACTCATTTATCCAAATAATTATGTCAAGCAAAATGAGTTATGTAAAATCATTAAATTATCAAAATCACTCAAACAAATCACTATGATTATTTATAGCACCTAAATTAGTGAAAATATACAAGATCACAATAGTCATTCAAATGTAAAACAAAACATACTATAACTATCTATCAAATGACACAATAATTAAATAAAAATATGGTGTGTGTAAGGGTTTCTAGATTAATTATTTATCATCCCCCAATGTCTTCATCTAAACCACCCTCTCTAATGATGCTCTCCCTCCGTCACACTCTAAGGGAAGAATCTGTCCTGCATCCACCTCACAATAATGAAGGTAGTTAGCTCAAAATATAATTATATCCATAAAATAATGTGGTATAATTAACTAACATGATCACAATATACAAAATATAAAATTACTACTAACTCATAACAAACTAATCATGTAAATTAAGCAACACAAACTATCCCATAATCAATATATGTCATTAAGCTTATTCAAATATTAGTTAACTAACTAATAAACCATAATAATTCATATATTAAATAGGTTATTCAACCTAAAGATAAATTAGGATGTGATAGGAATAGTGGAGAATGTACATTAATGGTTTCTTCACAGCACATAGATCAGACATTGGCATATTGTTTATCATGCTACAAGGGGATATTATTCCTAAGTCCTTTCACATTGGTTTTCCTTATACTAATAACATGGATAAATATAAATCACTTATTAAAAATATTTGTTAATTAGTATAATATAATATCTAACATTTTTTGGTTCATGGTGATTCACAACTTATATTCAATTAATTTACAGATCAATACTAAACTAAACATGAGAAGTTGGTACTTTATAAAGATACGGTTGATAATATTAAACAACAAATTTCTAACCTTGATTTTAAATAGATACCTAGATTTAATAATATAAAAACTAATTCCATGTTATAATTGGATCCATGATTCAAATTATAGATAAATCCAAGGACTGTCAATTTCTTATGGAATATCTTTGAGCATCGACATATGAATAATTAGTCATCAAGATTTTTTGTGATATTTTTGGTCCCACATATACTTGATATTATAAAATATATGCCTAGATATAAAACTAAATTATTTCTTGAGACCTTTCCTTCAATAAACAAAAATCCTTTATTCATAAAGCCTCTTGTTATACCCTACTTATACATACCTTGTATCATAGAAGCTATGATGAAACTCTACTTCATTGTTTATCTTTGATAGAATCTGGATTAGCTTTGAAGGAAGTTCATGAAGAAGTGTGTGGATACCACATTATGGGGCCATATTTTATGATAAATTACTACATACTATTTATTATTGGCTAACTATATAAATATATATAGCTACCTATATGAAGAAGTGTGTAAAATGTCATAAGCATACTAATCTAATTTAGGTTCCAGAAAAAATGCTCAAACCACTGACAACACCATGTCCATTCTTAATATAGGGACTCGACCTCATTGACAATATAAATCCTAGATATCTAAATTCATATTTAACCATCTCATTTACCACTATGATATACCCTCCAACATTATATATGATAATGGAATATCATTTAAAAATGAATATATGAAAACACTTTGTGCCCAATACCATATCAAACAACACTTTTCCACCACCTTTTACCCACAAGACAATGGCCAAGCTAAACAAAACCATTGTCAATATTCCAAAAAATATTATTAATGATATTGGTGTTAATTGTCACTTTAATTTATTTAATGCCCTCTAGACCTATCTTACCACTTTTTACACTCCCACAAGAGCTACCCTATTTTCCCTTATTTATGTTATTGAGGCCATTATTTTTATCAAATTTGAGTTTCCTTCTCTCTAGATATCACTACAACACATTATTCATGATGAGGAATATAGAATAGCTCATTTGAAAGAGATGAACTTACTATATGTAAATCACATGGTTACCTTGAACAACCTTTAGGCTTACCAGAATAGATTGTGAGGCCAGAATAATTAATGTATTAAGCATTGATCATTCAAGCTTGGTGACCATGTATTAAAAGAAATCAAAAAAATCTCAATATCAAGACAAATAATAAAGAAAAATTTTAACATAATTGGTTATGACTTTATTTAGTTATTTATAATTATGGTTCTGTAACATACAAACTCACCATGATAGAAAGATATGAACTTCATGAACCAATGAACATAATGCACCTCAAATATTTTGACACTTGAGGGACTTGAATTATTCTATATAAGGATTATTTAAGTTATGCCACAATATATCATCCTTTACACCTTTTCCACTATACCTTAGCTTATTTGCTAGCCAATTCTTTTCACATAACCCTATCACTTTTAGCCTTGGTTCCAATTCATTTTTACTTCAGGCACATTTAGTGGTTGATGACAAATGTAGTTCTAGTAGTTTATTCAGATTAAAAATTTTGAATGGTAGCATATGAAATTAGTATGATAATGATCTTGGAAATAGCATCCTTCATTTGTTATTTCATTATATTTCATTATTTTTGTTAGTAATTATCATTACCTATGGATAAATTAGTACCACTAACCTTTATAACTATTTCCTAATTATAATTGCCTTTGGGAAAATTAGAAAAAAACACTTTACCATTCATTATTTCATCCCTTTTCCATCATTATGTCATGCCTTATCATTTGTTGTTAGTACTTAGTCAGATGCCTGACTGTAGGTAGATTTGTAATGGATTGAGGTCCATTTGGACTATGTAGGCAATGATTAGTGTTTTTTGAGGTCATCACGACCACCTTTAATTGAAATCTCTTGTATTTTTGTGAAAAATTAAATTTTTAACACTCTCACTATTCTATAAGTATTTTTAAGACACACTCTCATCATTTTACAAGTTAGGTCATTTTATATCTCATAATCCTCCATTGAGTTGAGATACCAAAAAACCCCAAAAATTGGAAATGTTTTCCCTAACATGTATCCATTATAATTGAATCTAGAGTGGCTTGAGGTATATTTGGTCTATGTAGATAACACTCAGTATTTTCTAAGGTTCATGGCCACCCTTGTTGAAACACTCTCATTATTTTATGAGTATTTTAAGTTTGAATGCTCTCATCATTTTATGAGCACCCTTAGCCATACTCTTGTCATATTATGATCGATATATCATAATTATCTATTGAGTTAAAATACCTAAAATTTTAAGAAAATTCTAAACATTACAAAAACCCCTAACATTTGAAAATACATAAAACTCATAAAAATCATAAAATCATGAAAATTGGCTAATAATTTCCATGAGAGATATAAAGTCATCAATTTTTTTTAGGATGGACTCTATTATCTATCTAAATTAATTTTATATACTATTTTTCCCTTTTTACTCCCATTTTTAGGATAACTACATCGATTTGAGGTCCACACAGACTATGTAGACAACACTTAGCTATATGGGGTATCTCAGGTTAACTCAGCTAGTTCCATTCTTTCACCATGACCACTTATTTACCTTAAAGATTTTAGGTCTTATAACTATTTCACAAGTAAACACTTATCCTTTAATTTCCCCATCCTTATTATTTTCTTATGCTCTTATAATTTTGTGAGCAATCTCAACCAATGTTCTCACCATTTTTTATGTCCATTCTCATTTTAAGCCATAGATGTAGTAAACACTATGAATTACCAATTCAGTTCATTAATGGATACTTGTCTTTTTTAATATAGTGTGGTTTTATCCTAAACCATGCTCTCATTCTTGTATGAAATTTTTGTTCTTGATTCTTTCATGACTGTAAATTTCACTCCCCTCTTTTCCTATGCACTTACCATTTTTCAAGACCTTTCATATATTTCTATACAATCATCCTCTTTTTTTATCATCATTTTTCTATCCCATATCCTAGGAGAAACACATTTGGCCTAAAATTTAGGTTGGATCTCATGTCTATGGGACTATGTAGACAACACTAACTTTCTTAAAAAATCTAGAGTCATCTTACCTACCCCTTTCTATTTATTTTATTCCCATATTTTTTTGTTTGTGTCATTGTCCCCTATAGCCCAGGGGAAATATTTTTTGTCTTTTTTGTGTCATTATCCCCTATACGCTAGGGGAAATATTTGTTATCTTTTTAATATTATTATTGCCTATATCCTAAGTGAAACCTTGTGTTTTTGTACCCCTTACCATTGTTGCTTTATAGACCAGGGTTAACCTTGTGTCATTTATTTTTATGTTATTTTACCTATGTCATTGTTACCTAGCATAGGGTTAACTCTATCTCCAAGTGTAACACCTATATTAGACTTGTACAAATAATTATTTTTTATTTTATTTTGTTTTTTACTAACATTATGAATAACATTGTTTATATATTATTATTTGTTTTTTATCTTTTTTATTTTTCTTTGTGTGCCTTGGTCTTGTTTATTTATTTTATTTGCTTGGTTTATTTGATTTTTTATTTTTTTTGTATAGTATTTTTAATCTATTTGTTGTTTTGTTTGCTTGTTGGTGTAATCATCTAAAAGTGGTATTTTAGTAATAAAATTAATACTTAAAATTACATATCCCTAGCTCATCCCTAGACCTATTCTCATAGATCTAAACATGAGTGCAGTCAAAAGCTCAGGATAATATTGCATAAAATACACTACTATCAAAATAGGGAAACTACCACCACACATCTAATAATTATTGTACTATCCAATTAGGTCACTACTTTCTAGTATTATTTTAACAATGGGATCATATTTATAACACTTATATCAACCTTTATCTCAATTTTTAGCCTCTAGATATTCCATCTCAATTATTTTCTAAATAAATTATTACTTACACTATTTATTGTTATTTTTAGAAATGTCAAAATTAGTAAATTATGTAACAAATCAATTATTATATTTATTACATATTATTAATCTAATTTAATATACTCAACTCTTTAATAAATATTAGATTTATACCTACTAAGTCCTAACAGGTTAAAACATTTGGTGAACCCAACTTACTTTGAATATTTATTTTAAGCCCTATTTCCATCTTAGGGTTTTTCTTCTCCATAAAAATTCTTTATTAGGGTTTCATTGATTAAATATTTTAAAAATTTATCTCAAACCCTCCAAACCCTAGATCCACATACTAGGTCCTCAAACACTCAAAAAATAGCCCTTAGAGTTTCCAATAAAATTCTAATTTTTTCTATGTATTGGGATGAATATTTACCATATTTATACATATACCTATATTATATTACATTCATTATATACATTATCTTATTTTTCAAGTTTAAAATTACATCCAAGAAGACTCTTGCCCCTCACCCAGTTGATCAATTTCTAAACTTTTCATATAATTATACAAATGAATGGACACATTTTTAAGATTGCACACTAGCACGAGATAATGAGAATGATTTCATTTATAATTATGATGATGATTATTGTTGTAATAATGGGTATGATGATTACTATGAGAATTACAATGAAAGTGTAGATGAGGATAGATTTGATGTATCTTCTTCTCTTTCTCTTCTCTCTTCTCCTATTCCTCAAAATTAAACTAATAATAGAAGACCAAAATAACCCCTTGTTGGTAGTGATTTTTTTCAATGTGATCATAAATTTTCAACCACTTTTACTACATATTTATTTAAATTAAATCAATACAAGAATAATAAAATTAATTTACCATTACATAGTTCAAGTAACATTATAGATGATGTTCCTAGCATAAAATCAAAATATACATTATTTACCCTTCCCAATTCAATTTGAAAAAGAATGTGAAAATAATTTTGCACATTTTACCAATGCACAAATTAAATAAGATATTATTTTATCATACTCTTTTACATTTCATTCTCAACATAATAATTTTATATAAAATGTAAACAATTCAAATATCTATAACTCTTCTCTTACATGACATAATGTGCCAAATGAAAACATGAATGTTACTTCTTCTACCATTACTCAAATATTGAAAATAATTATTTTACATACATTCCACACATAGCTACTAAAGACATGTATTGCATTGCATTGCATCTACACATGATGACACATTACATAATAGTAAAAACTTTAAAATCTTATCTTATGTTATATCTTAGTGAGAATGTGAATGATACTTCTTCTACTCTTACTTTTACAAGTGAATTAAACTCTGATTTTGATGAACCTTGGGATAATGATTATTAATATGATTATGGTAAAGAATACATGGATTCTACACCTTCTAGTTCTCCTCCTACTTCACCTACTTCTCTTGTTTAAACAAATTCTAGGTCACATGCTAAAAAACACACACACATTTATTATTATGTTCATAGTTTACATAACTTACATTCATATGATAATAAAGTACCATCTAATCAATTAACATTTGATACTTCTTTAAAAATTAATAAAATAAGATATAGCACTAAATCTCCCTCAACCCACCTTTAGTACAATATAACATATTTCTCAACCTAACCTAATGGGGTGATAACTCATTTCTCTCTAACCAAGTCCTAGCTATCATAACTCTAAATGTTACAGAGAGCAAACTAATCCTCCCTAAAAAAGGTTCCTAATGCAATATATCAATTGATAATATAAATAATAGAATCCAAGAGTTAAATGAACCCCTTAATGATCATTATATACCTTTACAAGTGGAAATTTACTTGATGCATGCCATGGGTGCTTTGAAAAAATAAGTACACCATCTCACATTGGATAATAAAGAATACCAATCTCAGACTGAGACCAATATTATCCATGGCAACCCTATTCCACATAGAATCTTCACTACAAGGTTACCATCCAACTTTTTGATACCAGTGTTACCTACATTTGATGGGCATGGATACCCATACTTGAACATTTAGGATAATGATAAATCCATGGCACATATCACCAACAAGTTCACTCTACTACAATTATTTTCAAAGTACTTAGATGGGGAATCACTAAATTAGTTCCAACATACAATCCCTAATGGGTCACTACATACATATGAGGAGTTAGAAGTAGTCTTTCTTAGGCACATATTAAAAAATAAGGGAACTCAAGCCACACATGAGAGGTTACCCTCATTACACCAGGGTGATATCCAACAACTGAATACATTCTAAGATTCAAGTCATGTTTGAATTAGTTGATTTATCAGCCCACATATTTTTAAGGTATATTACATGTTTTTTAGATGCCTCATTTTTATTCTTAAGAAGAAATTATTATATTAGACATCCAAATTGTTAAGGCATCTATGTAACATAAATATAACATTAGAGATAGAATTAGGACTAGATATTACACATTTAGATTCATATTTGGATGTAAGTTTCTTAGATCCACAAACATCTAATATGGTTCAAGAACCTAATCCACTTTTGACTAAGAAACTAGTAAAATAAAAACAACCAATAAAACTATTCAACAAGGTAAAAGAGATACTTTATAGGGCACTTCCTATAGTGAGTAGAGCATAGGACACTAGCAGTGGGGTCATAAAATTTTTAGATAGAGATAGGCCTCATGACATACTATTCACATTACTAAGTGTCGGAATGATCACCCTCTACTCATCACCATCCAACACACCACCTAAAGAGGATATAGAATAAACCATAAGGAAATTTTTATTAGATAAATGGATATTTAGACAATAACTTTTATGCACTTCAAGATTGTATTGACCACTATATCCATGGAGGCATTAAACATTTACAATGGGGCATCGAGATATACTTATCCAAACTCTTCTAGATTACACTCTACTATGAATGAGTCATCCCAAGATGTTTTTTTAAGGAACCATTGGTTACTCATTATACAAGTCATGTGGTTTCTATGACACCTTTTTATGTGGTATCTCATGCACCACAAATTTAGTAGAGATGGAAACCAATTCATAGAGATCATAGCATAGTTTCAATTTAACTACCAATTAATATATTTGTAAGATATAATGCACAATAAAACATAGTTTCAATTCGACAACCAATTAAGATATTTGTAATACATGATGCACAACATAACACAATATCAGTTTGATAACCAATTAAGATATTTGTAAGACATGATGTAGAACATAACATAGTTTCAATTTTACAACCAATGAAGATATTTTTAAGATATGATGCGCAATAGAACATAGATTTAGCTCAATAACCAATTAAGATATTTGTAAGACATGATGCACAATAAAACATAATTTTAGCATGATAGTCGATTACTATATTTTCTATAAAATATAAAAATATATTTAATAATAGTACATGATGATTAATGTCAATTCCAAAGTTTGTTTCTACTCCTACACAACATGAGTAGTATGGTCACTTATTCATCGTGTCATTTGGGTTCAGATAGTGCCTACCATAGTCCAAAAGCCAGTTCATTGAATTTCATAGATTTATAACATAGTTCATAGGCTAGTTCAGCCAACTTCATAGATTTAGAACATAATTCATAGGCTATTTCAGCCAACTTCATAGACTTAAAACATAGTTCATAGGCCAGTTCAGCCTACTTCATAGATTTATAGCATAGTTCAAAGGATATTTTAGTTAGTTTCTCATATTCCTAACCTTACTTCATAGGTATTCATAGCTATATATCATTTAGTACAACCCATTATAGGACCTTAGTTACCTTTTTGCATAACATTCATGATTATTTTTCTTTTATTTGACATAGGCCACATTGGTAGTGAGTCTCACATGAGACTCATCGAATAGTATGTTCCTCCGTACTTGTACATAGTCTCATTCACTCTTTTTCATTGTATATAGTTTCATTTTCATGTTTATTGTATATATTTTATATTCAAAAAGTAAAAAAACATTATAATATGTCAAAAACACAAAAACATTCAAATATTTACTCAAAAAACATAAAATTATAGATTGTATGCATTGTCATGTTTACATCTCTTATATTTTCCAAACACTATGTATGTTATCCATATTAGTATAGTTTTTTATCATAAATATATGCTTCACTTGTTCTTATCGAATGCTTATATATTTCTTATAGGACCTAGGTCCACTACATTGATCTAGATTTACTATTATCTACCTAGTGGGGGCATCTACACAAATATAAGGATTCTTCATTTGACACACTTTCTCTTTCAGTGCACCCTATACTTAGTTTTAATTATCAAGTTACATATTTATATACCCTACATCATAGATTTAGTATTATTATATCTTTATATTGATCATTCTACACTTACTCAAAAAAAGTTATCGATTATTACAACTTTAAACTCAATATATGTACATCTTAACACTTGCACATACTTGTATTACATATCTATGCCTCTTATATTTGAGAGAATTTAAATATTCCATTTCTCTTTGGCTATACACCACTTCTTTTAATAGTATGTATGATTTTAACAAGTGCCCATGTCCTCATGTGTGCCTTCTTAATTATGTATGTTAATATTTGAACATGTCCTTCCATGTGGCTCTATCCCAACTTGTTTGTTGTTTGTGTATGTGGACGTTTGAACATTTCCTTATCTTTCTTGATTTTTGAGATTTATTGACATGCCCATGTCCTTTGTATTGTGTCCCCTTGTCTTACTTTGCATGTCTCATGTGTGTTGTATGTATGCATTCTTATATGCATCATGGCTATGACACTTGTCTCTTACTTGTTACACACTTCAGTTTTAGATGTCAAGAGGGACCTCATGCATCTCCCCTTCTTACTTGGGTGCCATTATGGACATCATGCCCCATACCCCTAGGTATCTACTTAGTTATTACTTGAATTTTTTTACATAAATTCTTATATCTATATTTACACCCTTGTGAATACTAAGTATGACATACATCACACATTACAAACTTATGCTCAGATTATCTTACATTGTGATGTTTTATATACACATTATATTAGATTACTACATAGATATCATATATGATATGTATAACACACATATTGAATATCTTTTACTTTTGAGGATAGTTCTTGTACAGGTTCAAAAACTCCTCTCGTTTTTATTCTTAAGGGAAATTATTATATCAAATCCTTATTAATTATAACATCTATGTAATAGAACTATGGCATTAGAGATAAAATTGGGACCAATTGTTACACATTCAAAGAAAAAATTGGATGTAAGTTTATCAAATCTAAAAACATATAATATGGTAGAATAACCTAATCCACTCTTGAATAACAAACTAGTGGAACAAAAACAACCAATAAAAATACTCAACAAGGGAAAAGAGCCACTTTACAGATCACTTCCTATAGTGAGCAGAGCACATGACACCAGAAATGGGGTCACATATATTTTAGACATAAATAGGCCTCATGACATATTTCTCACATTAATAAATAAGGGGATGATCACCCTTCCTTCTACTCATCACCATCTAGCACACTACCTGCAAAAGATACAAAATAAACCATATTGCAAATTTCATCAAATATATGGACATTTAGATAATAGTTGTTATGAACTCTAAGATTATATTGACCACTATATCCATAGAGGCATTATAGATTTTACGTAACAGGAATTAGGATCACTTTTTCCAGACTCTTCTATATCATACTCCACTATGAGTGAGTTATCCCAGGATGTTCTTTTTAAGGAACCATTGGTTACTCATTGTACAAACCATGTGGTTTCTATGAAACCTGCTTATGTGAGATCTCATTCACCTTAGATTTAGTAAATATGGTAAGCAATTCATAGAGATCATATCAAATTTTTAATTTGAACATCAATTATTTTATTTGGCAACAATCATAGATATTATAACATAGTTTCAATTTGACAACCAATTACGATATTTGTAAGACATGATGCACAATAGAACATAGTTTCAAATTGAAAACCAATTAAGATATTTACAAGACATGATAAAAAAAGAACCCAATATAAATTTGACAACCAATTAAGATATTTTCAAGACATGATGCATAATAGAATACAATTTTTATTTTGACAACCAATTAAGATATTTTAAATACATGATGCACAATAAAACATAGTTTCATTTTGACAACTAATTAAGATATTTACAAAACATGATACATGATTTAACATAGTTTTAGCATGGTGACCAATTAATATAATTTATAAAAATTCTACAAATCTATTTACCATGAGTACCTAATGAGTAATATTAGTTTCATAGGCTATTTCTACACCTACATAGCATGAGAAGTATGGTCACTTATTCAACGTGTCATCTGGGTTTAGATACATGCCTACCATAGTCCATAATCTAGTTTAGCCAATTTTAGAGATTTAAAACACAGTTCATATGCTAGTTCAGCCAACTTCATATATTTATAACATAGTTAATAAGCTAGTTTAGCCAACTTCATAAATTCAAAACATAATTCATAGGCCAGTTCAACCAACTTCATAGATTCATAGCATAGTTCATAGTCCAATTTAGTTAGCTTCACATATTCCTAGCCTTACTTTATAGGTAGTGCCAGCTATAGATCATTTAGTATAGCATGTTCTAGGACCTTAGTTACCTTTTCTCATAGCACACATCATTATTATTTCTTTATTTGACACAGACCACATTAATAGTGAGTCTCCCATGAGACTTAATGGTTAGTATGTTCCTCCCTACTTGTACATAGTCTCCTTCACTTGTGTTCCTTGTATATAATTTCATTTTCATGTTGCTTGTACATAGCTTATATCCAAAAAATAAAAAAACATTATAACTTCTCAAAAACATAAAAACATTCAAATATGTACTCATAAAACATAAAATTATAGATTGTATGCATTTCCATGTTTACATCTCTTATATTTTCTATACACTACATATGTTAGCCATATTAGTATAGTTAGTTTTATCATACATATATGCTTCACTTATTATTTTCAAGTGCTTACAAATTACTTATAGGACCTAGGTCCACTACACTAATCTATATTTTTTATTATCTACCCACTAAGTACATTCATATAGATACAGGGGTTCTTCATTTGACACATTTTGCCTTTTGGGTGCACCTTATACATAGTTTTGATTACCAAGTTGCATCTTTTTATACCCTACATCATAACTTTAACATTTTTATATCTTGATATTGATCAAGCTACACTTATATTTTTTTGCTATATATTACTACATTAGACTTAGTATATGTATATCTTATGTCTTACATAGACTTGTATTACATGTTCATGCATGCTTTCATTTCTAACTTTCATAGTCTAGAATTGATTATATTTCTATGCTTCTTATATTCAAGAGGATTTGAATATGTCATTTCTTTTTAGCTCTACACCACTTCTTTCCATAGTATGTATGCTTTGAAAATGTGCCCATGTCCTTGTGTGTGCAAACATTAAAATATGTCATTCCATGTGGCTTTAAGCCAACTTGCTTGTTATTTGTTTATGTGGACATTTGAATATATCCTTGTCTATCTTGTTTTTTCATATTTATTGATGTGCCCATGTCCCTTGTATTGTGTCCCCTTGGCCTACTTTATATGCCTAATATGTGTTGTATGTACGATTTTTTATGTACATCATGGATATGACACTTGTCTCTTGTTTGAAACACATCCTAGTTTTATATGACATGAGGGACCTCATACGTCTCCCCTTCCTATGTGGGTGTTGTGATGGACATCATGCCACATCCTCCTACATATTTACTCAGTTATTACTTTGATTTATTGTTATATTCATTGTTATATCTATCTTTACACCCTTGTGAAGGTTAATTACGACATAAATCTCATATTAAAAATGTATGCTTAGATTATACTACATTATGATGTTTTATATTCACATTATTTTAGATTATTATGTATATATCACATAGGCTCTAGCTTAAACACATCTTTTAGATCTTTTTATTTTGAGGACATTTCTTGCATAAGTTCAAAAACTTCTCTCAAAAGAGGGGGAATTTATAGGGATTTATCACTAAGATCAGGTTACTAGGATGCACTCATACATTTTTCAATGCATAGGCTTAGATTACATAAACTAGACTCAAATAAATGTAGTGAGAAAATAGTAACACAGAGACTAGTATAGTTGCATATAAATCAAAATAGTAAGACATTAGTAACCAAATTAGGATACTAGCACCATTGGAATTACTATCCAAGATATAGAACTACTTTTTAGTAGATTTAGTTTCATAAAAATTCATATTGTCTATAAAATTATAATAGGTACAGTCTAGGTTTGCATAGGTTTAATTATAGATTTTTTATCATATTCATACTAGTTTAGCTTAGATTCGTACCAGTTTACTCAAATTTAAGGTATCATGCATGGCATGACCATTCCCATATTTAATTAAAATACTTAGATATAGATTATTATAACTTAGTCCACAATCCATATGCTTAGATATAATAGTTAAGGGTATGTGAGTGGCACATTATTTTTGTATGCTTACTTGCAGACTGATTGATTAGATGGAATAATAACTTCCATTTCATTATCTACATTATATGCATTTTACATAATATTATAGGTTATAAAAGAGTTCCATGCCCTATTCTATTTGTATTAGTTGGCATTCTCAAGTGACATGGACCTACCTAATATTATTGAGTAGATATAGAGCTGACATACCCAGTTAGACATTTATAATTACATCATGGAGTTTCAGTTTTAGATACATCTAATACACATGGGTGGGAAATGATGGAGTCATAACCTACTTGAGTTCTTAATCCACCTGGATGAGAGAGTTGGACATACCATCATTTCAATCCAAGTTATTCATAGCTCATAATCCACCAAGCAGGGGTGGGTAATGATGGACTCAAAAATGGATTGAGTTATTGTGCCACCCAAACATGAGGATTAAGAAATCCATTAGTTTAGTCCAAGTTATTCACTGATTGATCACAATAAACATTCACACATATATGTTGTTACTAGGTTTATACATTGGTTCACATACCTAATGAGGTGTATTCTTTCATTTTCTCCCTCTTATCTCTCTACTCAATTTTACTTAGTTTTAATTATTTACTTAGTTTTATCTTTGCTTTTGATATATCTTAATTAAGGACTAATATATTCATGTTTCATTTTCAAAACACACATTGGAGCATTTTTCATATACTCATATCCATCTCCATAGGATTCTCCTCTTAGGTAAGTCTGTGTACACTTCTTTTTACTTTATCCTAGTCATTTTACTTTATTGCATTTATAAAATAAAAGGGGGAAAATGTAATCATCTAAAATTGGTATTTGAGACCTAAGAGTGATAATTGAGAATATATATCCCTAGATTATCCCTAGACCTATTCTAGAACCTATTTTCACACTTATCCATCCTTTTATGGGACACAGGTATCCCTAGTCATCTCTAAAATAGTCCTAACCCCTCATTCTTGTATCTTATTCCTTTGTACCTAGTGTTATACCACTTGGACACTAGCAACATAATAGGGATAATGGTATCACATGTCACTACTATCCCAATAATGGCATTAATGTCTTTACCCCCTTTTGTATAAATGGATATCTTTTCAAATATAAAACCTTATAAGGTCAACTTAAACCTCTTTTAGTACCCAAACAAGCATCAGAAAGGTATATATACATGACTTTCAAAATAGATACAAAATAGACATTCAAACTCAAAATAAATTGTGGACAATTAAGGTTATCAATCCTTATCTTGCCCTACTTCTAAATACTACCATCTACAATATTCTTAAATTCATATTACCCAAATTTCCAGTCTTAATCACATTTAAAGCACTCAATTCAAATATCATACTAGCTTCACTTGAACTTATACCAATGCTTAGATGGGGAAAATTGAATGATGCTTAATACCTATTTAGAGTATTGGTATGTAAGCAACTCTCATCATAGCAGGGTGTTGAAGATGTCTAACCTACTCTACTAACAAACACACTTTTCAAATTATATCATCTTGATGCCTTAATAAAATGGAGGATTAGGGTTTACTCAAAAATAGTCAAAATAAGTAATATACATGGTTTCATAACTTGTGCATGCAGGAACAAACCACAAAAATATAGACACAAGTGCACCTAGAATCTTGGAATAGTCTTGCATAAAGTATACTACTACCAAAATAGGAACACTATCATCACATATCTAATAATAGTGATATTGTCTAATTAGGGAACTATTATCCAAGATGGGCTCTGATACTATGATCCTATTTACAACACTTGAATTAGCCTTTACCTTAGTTTTTAACCTCCAAATCATTTGCCTCAATTATTTTCTAGTTAAGTTAATACTTACACTATTTATTATTATTTTTAAAAAAGATCAAAGTTAGTCTATTCTGTAATAAATCATTGGTTGTATTTATTGCATATTATTACCTTGATTTAGTATACTTAGCTCTTTAACAAACATAATAATTATACTTGCTAAGTCCTAAAAGGTTAAAATAGTTGGGTTATTATTTATATGCCTTTTTTTGTCTTTCTTAGTTATCGAAGGTCTATTACATTTATATATACACTTAAGTCTTGATTATTCATATCTTGTACTTAGGTTATGAATATTTGTATATATTACTACACTTAGTTTATTTTTTTATATTTATTCTTGGGATTTAATTTTTCATATATTACTCTTATGTTTTTTATATTTTCATATAAACTAAGTTTACATGCTTAGGGTATATGTTGTTATTATGGTGGTTCATAAATATGATGCATAATATCACAAATTATAATAAAAATCAAGGCAATAGTAACTATAGATAAATGTAGTGGGTAGTACTCTGAAATCACCAACCAACCAAATACCAAACATAGCCTAAAAATGAGTAATAACTAGAACAATATGATTTATTATGTGTTATTATAGGGATGCATCTCCAAATAAGCATACATATAAGTCATAAAAAATAATTAGATAAACAATTAGGTAGCATCTCATATACATGGAAAAGTACTAAATGAAAGAGATACATGTTTAAATAAACATAAACATCCATCATGCTAATACATGATCTAAACAATGAGATCAACATAAACAGAGAATTACATATATTAAAAAGTAGTTATCCATGTACATAGGTCATGAAGGACCCAATATGAATGTCAAAGTATCTCAATAATGTTATATACATTGAGAATGTATACATATCATCATGGTGTCAAAATAAAAAAATGTGTCAAAATACCAACAAAGATATAATGATCAACTCTAACTCTAAGTATCCATAGGACCTATAGCTATAGATGGCCCTAGTGGTCATGGTGGTCCTAATGGTGTAGGTGGCTATGACTACTGAACCAACTTCCTTGAAGCTATTTTATCATAGGTCCTTGTCCTATAATAACACAACTAATTCCATCCCTCTAAGAATCACATACCTCAATTAAGGTTTTCTCATAAAATTAGTCAAAATATGTAATATATATGATTTCATAACTTATGCATGCAAGAATGGACCTCACAAACCCAGATATAGGTGCACCTAAAAGCTCAAAACATTCCTTAATAGATAACACTACCATAAAAACAAGGACATTACCACCACATATCTAATAATAGTGCTACTATCTAATTAAGATGTTGTTATCCAGGAGGGGTTATGACACTGGGATCCTATTTGCAACACTCAAGCAAACCTTTACCTTAGTTTTTATCCTCTAGATTATTTTATAGATAAGTTATTGCCTAACCAAATTTATTGAACCCAATTAGGTTTTTTCATAAAATTAGTAAAAATGGGTAATTTACATGGTTTCAAAACTCATGCAGACAAGAATAGACCTCACAAATCGAGACACAGGTGCACCTAAAAGCTCAAAATAGTCCTAAATATAGGACACTACCTCCAAAATAGGGAAACTACCACCAAATATCTAATAATGTCACTAATTTATAATTAGGGTGTTGTTTTCTAGGAGGGTTTTTGACATTATAATCTTATTTGTGACACTCAAACTGGACTCTACCTTAGTTTTCAACCACCAGATCATGTCTCAGTTATTTTTTATTTAATTTATTACTTGTGTTATTTATTATTATTATTAGAAATGTCAAATTTATTAAATTATGTAATAAATCATTATATGTATATATTACATATTATTACCTTGATTTATTATACTTGACTCATTAACAAACATAAGATTTATACCTACTAGGTCCTAACACATTAAACCGATTGGGTTCTTGTTTAGTTGTTTTCATTTGCCTTTTTACCTTTTAGTGTCTTTATCAGTTGTCATAAGTCTATTACATTATATTTACACTTAAGTCTTGATTATCCATATATTTTTATTAGGTTATGAATTTTTGTATTTAATCATACACTTAGTTTATTTATTTAATATTTACACTCAAGATTTGATATCTTATGCTTAGATTGTTTGTATTTGCATCTAAACTAATTTTTCCACTCTTGGGGTATATGTTATTATTATTGTTTTTCATAAATATTATGCATAATATCACAATATAAAATAAACATCAGGCCAATAGAGACTATTGATCAATCCAGTGGTTAGTACTTCTTTGAGATTACCAACTAGCCAAATACCAAACATAGCCTAAAATAATGAGTAACAAAAAAATCAATATGACTTATTATGTGTTGATGAAGATGTGCATATTTGAATAAGCATACATATAAATCATAAAACATAACAAGATAAACAATAGGGTAGCATCTCATATACATTTAAAATTAGTAAATGAAAGAGTATACATGTTTAAATGAACATAAACATCCATAATGCTAACACATGTGCTAAACAATGAGATTAACATAAAAAAAACATTTTATATATCAAAAAAATAGTTGTCCATATACATAGGCCTCTAAGGACCCAATATTAATGTCTTTCTTTCTCAATAATGTCATATACATCAAGAATATATACATCTCATCATGGTTTTAAAATATAAAAATGTGACAAATTACCAGCAAAGCTATAATGATGAACATTGATTCTTAGTATTCATAGGACTTGTAGTTGGAGGTGGCCTTGGTAAATCCTTATGGTTTACATGGTCATGGATACTGATCTAATTTTTTTTGAAGTTGTTTTACCATGGGTCCTTGTCCTATAATGACTTGGTCAACTGCCATCCCTCTAATCATCCCATACCTCAAAAGTGGTTATTTTCTAGTCTCTAAGAACACTAGTCTCATATGACATGTGGTATTACAAGGCTTAATCCTTAGCCCAAAGGCTCTTAAGTATCATCTAGGAAGAACCTACTTACATATTGGATTTCTAATCCTCATCACACTCATGTCAGAGCCTATGAATAGATATCAAGGCATGATCTCTATATGATAAGGCTTGTTCCCACTCTATTGTAATCTAGGCTTGAATCTTAAACATCCTAGCCACCTCTACCCTCAACCAAGTAATCTTTGACATAAAGAGAGTTATATCCTCATCACAAATGTCTAGTGTGGTCTATACATATTCTACCCACCTATCTAAACCTATGATCTCTTATACCCTAGTAGTGATCTCCTCTAGCATACCAATATCCCTACCTACCTTGGTCATGCCTAAAGGCCCTACCTATCCTAGATCAACAAAAGTACTTATTATACTTGTCATGATAGGATATAGAACCATCATAGATTAGGTGTCATCCCTACCATCATCCCTTCCACCATCACATCTAATAAAACCATCAAAATCATCATCCTCCCCACATCTATTATTTTTTTAGTTGTTATCATTATTAGTGACCCTATTATAAGTCTCAACCTCTACCTCATCAATATACATAGGTACCCGACCACTTGCCTGACCTATGATAGTAATCCTCAAAGTGCATAGTTTTACCCACCAATGAATATAATCTAGTGTAACCCTTACATGTTTTATCACTTGCATAATCCCATGTTGTTTGTGGAACACTTAGATAACTAGACACAGCTACACTCTTATAAATGATAGGGGTGTCATGGCTGGTCTATCTAGTAATGTGAATGAACCACCTAAGATCCTCTAGCACATCTTGTGGCATCCAAAATTATTGAATTACCCAATCAAACTAGTACTCCTTTATAATATGTGACTGTCTTCTTGTGATAAAACATATGTATGTCATGTAAGTTGTGTACCATGCATTCATGGGCCACTAGAACTAATACAAAATATATAGACTCCAAATAAATAACTATGGTTTTAGCTCATCAAAAATGTGGTAATAAAAGTATATCTCTCCTTAGTGTCCTTATTTTCCTACTCCAATTTGTGTCAATCTATATGCTAATGTTTGAATACAAATCACTTATTTTGGGTCTTTTCAAATTAGTACAGTAGAATATCTAACATCTATTGTTTCACAATGATTCATATCTTATAAACAATCAAGTCATAGACCAATACTAGATGAAAGATGAGAAGTTGGTATTGTATAAAGATATGGTTGGTACTATTAAGTAACAAATTACTAAACTTTAGTTTGAATAGATATCTAGAGTTAGTAACAAAACAATTAATGCCATGTTTATAATTATCTCCATGATTCAAATTATGGATAAATCTAGGGACTATTAGTTTCTTATGGAACATCTCTAAGCACCAGTGCATGAATAATCAGCCATCAAGATGGTTTATGATATTGTTAGTCCCACATATAATTGATATTATCACATATATTCCCACCTCTAAATCCAAATTATTCCTCCAAACCTTTCTTAAAAGAAGCAAAAAACCTTCATTTATAAAGCCTCCTATTATACCCTACTTATACCTTCCTTATATCGTATAAGCTATGATGAAACTCTAACTCATTATTTATCTTCAATAGAGCCTAGATTAGTGTTGAGAGAAGTTAATGAATAAGTGTGTAGAGCCCACACCAGTGGGTCCATCCTTGCCAATAAATTACTACATACTAGTTATTATTAGTCAACTATGTAAATAGACCCAACTACCTATGTAAAAAAGTGTGTAAAGTGTTAGAATCATGCTAATTTGATTCATGGTCCAACTAAAATGTTTAAACCACTAAAAACACCATGGCCATTCTTAACATGGGACTCAGCCTCATAGGCAAGATAAATCCTACATTCTTAGATGGACATAAACATGTCCTTACTACTACCAAATATTTCACGATGTGGGTGGAAGCCATTCCCCTCACTTAATTAATTGGAATGTATATATTTAAATTCATATTTAACCATTGTATTTTTTGATATGGTATACCCTCTAACATTATATATGATAATGGTAGATAATTTTTAAAAATATATATGAAAACACTTTGTGCCTAATACCAAATGAAACAACACTCTTCCACTACCTATTACCTACAAGGCAAAAACCAAGTTGAGGCTTCTAGAGAAACCATTATCAATATTATAAAGAATATTGTCAATGATATTGGTCATAATTGACACTTGTAGTTGTTTAACACCCTCTAGATCTATTGTACCACTTTCTTTACTCCCATAGAAGCTACCCCATACTCCTTTATTTATGAAACTGAGGCCATTCTTCCTATCGAAATCACGTTGCCTTCTCTCTAGATATCACTACACATTATTGATGATGAGGACTTTAGAGTAGCTCATTTTCAAGAGCTAAACCTACTAGATGGAAATTTCATGGCCACCTTGAATAACCTTTAGGCTTAGTAGAATAAATTATGAGTCCAATATAATCAACACATTAAGCATCAATAATTAAAGCTTAGTGACCTTGTATTAAAATAAATCATAAGAATATAAATGTTGAGACAAAAAACAAAGGAAAGTTTTAACCTAATTTGTTATCTCCTTATGTGGTTATTGTTAACTATGGTTCTAAAGCATAAGGACTTATCAATCTAGAAGAAGATAAAGTTGATGAATCGATGAACATAATTCACCTCAAACATGGTTATTCTTGAATAACTCAAATTATTATCCATAATGATTAGTTAAGTTATGCCACAATATACCATTCTTTATATTATACTCTACACCTTTTCCACTATACCTTGGCCTATTTTCTAATCAATTATTTTCACATAACCCTATCACTTTTGGCCTTGGTTCTGATTCATTTTTACTTTAGGCATGTTTAGTGGTTGATGATAAATGTAGTTCTAGTAGTTTATTTAGATTAAAACTTTTGAATGGCATTATATGAAATCAATATTATAGTGGTCATATCAATTGCATCCTTCATTTGTTGTTTCATTATATTTCCTTATTTGTGTTACTAATTATAACTTCTTATGGGAAAATTAGTACCACTAAACTTTATCATTATTTCTTAATTATAATCACCTTTGGGAAAATTTTGAACAAAAACCTTACCATGCATTGTCACATCACTTTGCCATCATTGTGCCATGCCTTACCATTTGCCTATTCATGAAATTATTAGTATTAAATTATATGTTTCTTTGTATATAGAACTATAGTGGCTTGAGGTCCATTTAGACTATGTAGGCAATGCTCCATATTTTCTAAGGTTAGCTTGACCACCTTTATTTTAACACTCTTTCCATTTTTTGAACAATTCAAGTTTGAACACTCACCATTTTACAAGTATTTTTAAGCCATGCTCTCTTCATTTTATGAGTTAGGTCATTTTTTATCTTGTAATCCTCCATTAAGTTGAGATACTAAAAATCCCAAAAAAATTAGAAATATTTTCCCTAACATGTATCCATTGTAAGCATAAATATAGTGACTTGAGGTCTATTTGAATTATTTAGGCAACACTAAATAGTTTTTGAGGTTAATTCAGCCACCCTTATTTAAATGTTCTTATTTTTTATAATCAAATAAGTTTAAATTCTCTCACCTTTTATGATCACCTTAAGTCAGCTCTCTCCATATTATGAGTGATATCTCATAATTCTCAATTGATTTGAGATGCCTAGAAAACTTGAAAACTTTTTAAACATTTAAAAAACCCCAAAACATTTGAAATGACTTAGGAAAATCATAAAATCACAAAATCATGAAAATTAGATTAGAATTTCTATGTGAAATATAAAGTCATCAAAATTTTCTAGGATGGAATTTTTTAATCTATCTAACTTCATTTATAGACCACTTTTACCTTTTTTATCTTTTTTATGGAATAAATGCATTAGCCTAAGGTCCACACTAACTATGTAGGCATCACTTAGATACATGGGGTATCTTGGGTTAGATCGACCACTACCACTATTTTACCATTACCATGTATTTGCCTTAAGTATTCTAGGTCTTTATAACTATTTCACAAGTAATCACTTATATTTTAGTTTCTCCATATTTATTATTTTCTTACGCTCTCATAATTTTATGAGCCACCTCAACCAATGCTCTCATAATTTTTTGAGCTCATTCTCATTCTAAGCCATAGATGTAGTAAACACTATGAATTACCAATTCAATTCATTAGTGGATACTCATCTCTTATATTTTAATGTGGTTTTAGCCTAATCTATGATCTCATAATTTCATGAATTTTCTATCCCTAATGCTTTCATGATTGTGAATGTCACTCCCCTCTTTTCTTATGCACTTGCCATTTTATGAGACCATTACTATGTTTGTCTATAATCATCCTCTTTTCATTATAATCATTTTTCTATCTGATATCTTAAGAGAATTACATTTGGCTTGAATTTCATGTTGGACATCATGTCCATGGGACTATGTAGGTAACATCCACTTTCCTAGGGCATCTAGAGTCAGCTCACCTACCCATTCATATTAATTATATTCCCCTCATTTGTTTGTTTATGTCATTATCCCCTATAGACTAGGGGAAATGTTTATCATCTTATTTATGTCGTTATCCCCTATAGGCTAAGGTAAATTTTTATCATCTTTTTTATGTTGTTTTTCCCTATAGCCTATGTTAAACCTTTTACTATCATACCCCTTACTATTATTTCCCTATAGACTAGGGATAACCTTGTCTCATTTTTTCTTGTGTTATTTTGCCTATGTCATTGTCAACTAGCCTAGGGGTAACCATGTCTCAAAGTGTAACACCTATATTACACATGTATGAATAATTTTTTTGTTATATTCTATTTGTTACTAACATTGTGATTGACATTTTTTGTATATTTTTGATTATTTTATCTTATCTTGTTTATTTTTCATTGTGTGACTTGATATATTTTTTTTAGTTTGTTTTATTATTTATTATATTTGTATAGTTTTTTTATTATATTTATTTGTTTTATTTTTTTGTTGGTGTAATCACCTAGAATTTGTATTTGAGTGATAAGAGTGATACTTGAGATTACATATCCATAAATTAGCACTATACCTATCCTAGAGAATTTTTCCACACTTATCCAACCTTTAGGTGGGCCATAAGCATCCCTAGTCATCCCTAAAGTATTTCCAAACCCTCATTCTTCCATCTTGACCCTTCGTGCCTAGTGTTCTACCATTTGAACACTAACATCATAAGAGGGGCAGTATCACCACATGGTGATAGTGTCCCAATAATGGTGTTAATATCCTTTCCATACATTTTACACAAAATGATAGCTTTTCAAATCTAAAACCTCCTAGGATCAGACTAGACCTCTTTTAGCACCCACACAAACATCAGATAGTATATATATATGAATTTTATCCCTATAACCATTAGATATTAATCAAATACAAAATATGCATTCAAACTCAGAAACATTTGTTCATAATTACATTTATCAATATCCATTATAACCTACTTCTACATACTACCATCTACAACATTCCTAAGCTCATATTACCTATATTTTCACTCAAGTCAACTATTATAATAGCTTAACTTGTAATTTTACTAGCACTTAGATGGAGAGAACTACATAAAACTTGATCCCTCTTTGGAGTATTTGTGTGTAGGTAACTCTCATCACTGTAGGATGTTAAGGATGTTTAGCCTACCCCACTAACAAACACATTTTTTATCTTGTATCAATAAGATACCCTAAAAACATGAAATATTAGTGTTAACTCATAAAATAATTTAAAATAGGTAATATAAATGGTTTAAAAATTCATGCACATAGAAATAAACCTCATATATCCAAACATAGGTGCACCTCAGGACAATCTGTCATAGAAGAGACTACTACCAAAATAAGGACATTACTACCACATATCCAATAATGGCTCTACTATCCAATTAAGTCAATACTTTCTAAAATGGGTTATGATAATGGGATCTTATTTATAACACTTATATTAGCCTTTAGCTCAGTATCTAGCCTCTAGATCATCCATCTCAATTATTTTCCAACTAAGTTATTACTTACACTATTTATTGTTATTTTTAGAAAGTTCAAATTTAGTCAATTCTATATAAAATTAATGGTTGTATTTATTACATATTATTATCCTAATTTAATATACTCATCTCTTTAACAAACATAGGATCTATACATACTAAGTCCTAAAAGGTTAACACATTTGGTGAACTTAGCTTACTTCAAATATTGCTTTTAAACCCTAGTTCCATCTTAGGGTTTGCCTTCTCCATTGTAATCCTCTATTAGAGTTTCATTTATTAAATATTTTAAAATTTTATCTCAAACCCTCCAAACCCTATATCTACATACTAGATCCTCAAACACTCAAAAAAATAGCCCTAAGGGTTTCTAATAAAATTTGAATTTTTCTATACATTAGGCTAAATATTTTCCATATTTGTACAAATATCAATGTTATATTACATTATACCTATTATGTTCTTATTACTCATTATTTATATTATCTTATTTGGTAGGTTTAAAATAATATCCAAGAATCCTCTTGTCCCTCACCTAGTTAATCAATTTCTAAACTTTTCACATAATTATATAAATGAATGGACAAATTTTCAAGATTGCACACTAGCACATGATAATGAGAATGATTTAATTTATAATGATGATAATTATTATTTTTGTAACTATAGGTATGATGATTACTATGAGAATGACAGTGAAAGTATTTATGAGGATAGATTAGATGCATCTTCTTCTCTTTCTCTTTTCTCTTTTCCTACTCCTCAAAATCAAACTAACAATATAAGGCCAAAAAAAATCCTTGTTGGTAATGATTTGTTTATATATGATCCTAAATTTTCAACCACTTTTTATACATCCTTTTTCAAATTAAATTAATATAATAACAATAAAATCAATTTACCATTGCATAGTTCAAGTAACAGTATACATGATGTTCCTAGCATAGAAAAGCAAAATGAACATTCTTTACCCTTCTCAATTCAATTTTAAAAAGCATGTACAAATGATTTTGCACCTTTTACCAATGCACAAAATAAATTGGATGATATTATTTTATCACCTTATTTTACATTTCAATCTCAACAAAATAATTCTATGCAAAATGTGTATAATTCAAATATCTCCAACTCTTCTCTTACATGTCATAATGTGCCAAATAAAAACATGAATGCTGCTTCTTCTACCCTTTACTCCAATATTGAAAATAATGATCATACATGAATTCTACTCATAGCTAGTAAAGATATGCATTTCATTACATATACACATGATGACACATTGCATATTAGTAAAAATTTAAAATATTCTCTTACTCTATCTCTTAGTGAGTAGTGAAAGATACTTCTACTCTTAATTATACAAATGAAGTAAACTATGATTTTGATTAACCTTGGCATAATGATTATTATTATGATTATGGTGAAGAATACATGGAGTATACACCTTATAGTTCTCCTCCTAATTCACCTAATTCTCTTGTTCAAAAAAATGTTAGGTCACATGTTAAAAATCACACACAATTTTATTCTTATGTTCATAGTTTACATAACTTACATTCATATGATAATAAAGTACCTTCTAGTCAATTAGCATGTGATACTTCTTTGAAAATTAACAAAGTAAGAGATACCAATGAATCTCCTTAAACCCTCCTTAGTATATTAGAACATGTTTCTAAACCTAACCTAAATGAGGGTGATAGCTCATTTCCCCTAGCCACATCCTAGTTATCACACCTTCAAAGGTTATAGAGAGCAAACCAATCTTCCCTAAAAAGGTTCCCAATGTAATATACAAATGGATAAGATAAATTACAAAATACAAGAGTTAAATGAACCAATTGATGATAATAATATACCTTCACAAGTGGTAATTTACTTGATGTATGCCATGGGTGCTTTCCAATAATAAGTAAACCATCTCACATTAGAGAATAAATCGTACCAATCTTGATTTGATGTCAATGTTATCCATGGCCACCCTATTCCAAGTATAATATTCACTACAAGGATTCCACCCAACTTTTTGATACCATTGTTGCCTATATTTGATGGGCATGGAGACCCATACTTTAACTTTCAATTTTATCAGAAATCCATGGCACATGTCACTTACAAATTGAATCTACTATAATTATTTCCAAATTCCCTAGATAGGGAAGCACTAAATTTATTCCAATATACAATCCCTAATGGATCACAACATACATATGAGGAGTTAGAAGCAGTCTTTCTTAAGAACTACATACAGAATAAGGGAAACTGATTCACACATAAGAGGTTACCCTCATTACACCAGGGTGAGATAGAAGTAACAACTGAATAGATTCTAAGATTCAAATCATGTTTGAATTAGTTTATTTACCAACTAACAAATTTTTAGTTACAATACATCTTTTCTAGAGGCCTAATTTTTTCTCTTAAGAATAAATTATTATACTAGACATATAAATCATTATGGCATCTATGTAACATAGCTCCAGCATTAGAGATAGAATTGGGATTAGTTACTACACATTCAAAGGTAGATTTGGATGTAGGTTTCTCAAAGACACAAACATATAATATGGTACAATAACCTACTCCACTCTTGACTAAGAAACTAGTGGAATAGAAATAACCAATAAAAATACTCAACAAGGAAAAATATCCACTTTATAGATCACTTACTATAGTGAGTAGACCATCAGAAACCAATAGTGGGGTCATATAGTTTTTAGAAAAAGATAGGCCTTATGACATATTATTCACATTACTAAATAGGGGAATGATTATGCTTCCTTATACTCATCACCATCTAGGACACCACCTACACAAGATACAAAATAAACCATATTTTATTTTCATCAGATAAATGAATATTTAGACAACAATTGTTATGCATTCTAAAATTATATTGACCACTATATCCATATAGGAATTATATAATTTACATAAAAAAACATCGATATCTCCTTCTCCACACTCTTATAGATCACACTCTACTACAACTGATTTATCCCAAGATGTTCCTTTTAAAGAACCATTGGTTACTCATTATATGAGCCCTATGGTTTCTATGAAACCTAATTATGTGAGATCTCATGCACCATAGATTTAATAGAGATGGAACTGATAAATAGATATCATAGCATAATTTTAATCTGACCACTGATTAAGATATTAGGTAACAATCATAGAGATGAGAACATAGTGTTAATTTGACAACCAATTAAGATATTTGTAAGACATGATGCACAACAAAACATAGTTTCAATTTGATAATGATTTAAGATATTTTCAAGACATGATGCACAACAAAACATAGTTTTAGTTAAATAACTAATTAAGATATTGTTAAGACATGATGCATAATAGATTACAATTTTAGTTTGAAAATCAATTAAGATATTTGTAAGACATAGTGCATAATAGAACACAATTTCATCACAACAAAAAATAAAGATATTTTATACAAAGTCTATAAATATATTTACCAATATTATATGAGGAGAATTATTAGTTATATAAGCTATATCTACACCTACATAGCATGAGTATTATGATCACTTGTTCACCATGACATCTGGGTTCAAATAGGTGTCTGTCATAATCCACAAGCTAGTTCAACCAATTTCAGATATTTAGAACATAGTACATAGGCTATTTCATCTAACTTCATATATTTATAATATAGTTCATAATCTAGTTCAACCAATTTCATAGATTCATAACATAATTCATAGGCTAGTTCAGTCAACATCATAGATTTAGAGCATAGTTCACAGTCCAGTTTAGTTAGATTCTCATATTCCTATTCCTACTTCATAGGTAGTGCTAGATATAAATAATTTAGTAAAACACATTTTGGGACTTTAATTACCTTTTTACATAGCACATATAATTAGTTTTCCTATATTTGACACAAACTACATTGATAGTGAGGCTACCATTATACTCTACAGTTAGTATGTTCCTCCCTAATTGTGCATAGCCTCATTCACTCTTGATCCTTGTGTATAATTCCATTTTCATGTTTATTATACATAGATTATATATAAAAATAATATAATATGTCAAAAATATTAAAAAATTTAAATATTTACTAAGAAAACATAAAATTATAGATTATATGCATTGCCATGTTTTTATCTCTTATATTTTCCAGACACTACATATGATAACCATATTAGTATACTCAAATTTATTATACATATATGCTTCACTTGTTCTTTTTGAGTGATTACAGATTACTTATAGGACCTAATTCCACTAAATTAATCCATATTTTCGATTAACTACCTATTGGGAGAATTTACATAGATACAAGGGTTCTTTATTTGACACATTTTTCCTTTTAGGTGCACCCATACATAGTTTTGATTACCAAGTTACATATTTATATAACCTACATCATAGATTTAGCATTTTTATATGTTGATATTGATCATGATACACTTATATTTTTTTTCCAACTATTACTACATTAGACTTAGTATATGTACATCTTAGCTCTTACACAAACTTGTATTATATGCTCATGTATAGTTTCATTTCTAACTTTCCTAGTTTATAATTGATTGTATCTATATACTTATTATATTTTAGGGAATTTGAAAATGTCATTTTTGTTTATCTCTACACTTCTTTTCATAGTATGTATACTTTAGACATGTGATAATGTCCTTATGTGTACCTTCTTAATTATATATGTAAACATTTGAACATGTCCTTTCATGCAGCTCTAAGTCAACTTGTTTATTGTTTGTGTGTGTGTAAATTTGAATATGTCCATGTCTATCTTGATTTTTTAGATTTATTGGCATGCCCATGTCCCTTATTTTTTCTTCCCTTGGCCTACTTTGCATTCTTCATGTGTTTTGTATAAATGTTTTCTTTTATGCATCATGGCTATGACATGTCTCTTACTTGTTACACACTCTAATTTTAGATGTCATGAGGAATCTCATACATATCCACTTCCTACTTGGGTTTAATTATGGACATCATGCCCTATTTCCCTAGGTATATACTTAGTTATTACTTATATTTGTTGTTACATACATTGTTATATCTATCTTTACACCCTTTTGAATGTTAATTATGACATACATTGCACAGTACAAACTTAAGCTCAGATTATCTTAAATTATGGTGTTTGTATGTACATTATATTATATTAGTACATAGATATCATATATTCTCAAGCTAACACACATCTTGCAGAGCTTTTTCTTTTGAGGATAGTTCTTGCATAGATTAAATAACTGCTACCAAATATTTCACTAAGTGGGTGAAAGACATTTCCTCACTTACTTAACTAGTAAGTAGATATCTAAATTCATATTTAACTATCTCATTTACCATGATGATGTACCCTCCAACATTATATATGATAATGGTGGATCATTTAAAAATTAATATATGAAAACACTTTGTGCCCAATACCATATCAAACAACACTTTTCCACCGCCTATTACTTGTTAGGCAATGACCAAGCTGGGGCTTCTAACAAAACCATTGTCAATATTTTAAATAAGATTGTTAATGATGTTGGTTTTAATTGTCACTTTAAATTTATTAATTCCCTCTAGACCCATCGTACCACTTTTTATACTCCCATAAGAGCTACCTTGTATTTCCTTATTCATGGCACTGAGGCCATTCTTTCTATCAAGGTCAAGTTGCCTTCTCTATGGATATCATTATAACACATTATTGATGATTAAGACTATAGAATAACTCATTTTCAAGAGATGGTCTTACTAGATGTAAATCATATGGTTACCTTGAATAAACTTTAAGCTTACCAGAATAGATTATGAGGCCAAAACAATCAGTGCATTAAGCATTAAGAATTCAAGCTTTGTGACCTTATATTAAAAAAAAATCAAAAGAATGTCAATGTTGAGACAAGGAATAAATAAATTTGTTAACCTAATTGGTTATTTCCTTATATGGTTATTTCTAACTATGGTTATGAATAATATAGACTCGCCATGCTAAAAGGAGATAAACTTGATGAACCAATGAACATAATGCACCTCAAACATTTTGATGCTTGAGGGACTTGAATTATTATTATAAGGATCATTTAAGTTATACCATAATATATCATTTTTTATATCATACTCTATACCTTTCCCACTATATCTTAGCTTATTTTATATCTAATTATTTTCACATAACCCTATCACTTTTGTCCTTAGTTTCGATTCATTTTTACTTCAGGCATGTTTAGTGGTTGATGACAAATCTAGTTTTATCAATTTATTTAGACTAAAATTTTTGACTAGAAGTATACAAAATTAGTATGATAGTTTTATTATAAATTGCATCCTTCATTTTTTGTTTCATTATATTTCATTATTTGTGTTAATAATTATCATTACCTATGGGAAAATTAGTACCACTAACTTTTGTCATTATTTCCTAATTATAATAATCTTTTGTAAAACTAGGAAAACTATTTACCATGTATTATCACATCACTTTGTCATCATTGTGACATACCTTTCCATTTACCTATTATTTAACTTGTTGGTACTTGGTTGGATGCTTCATCGTAGGCAAAACTACAATGGCCTGAGGTCCATTTGGACTATGTAGGCAATGATTAGTGTTTTTTAAGGTCATCTAAGCCACCCTTAATTGAACACTCTTGTCATTTTATGAAAAATTTAAGTTTGAACACTCTCTCTATTTTATAATTATTTTTAATCCACACTCTTATCATTTTACAAGTTAGGTCATTTTTTTATCTCGTAATCCTCCATTGAGTTGAGATACCAAAAAACTTCAAAAATTAGAAATTTTTCCCTAACATGTATCTATTATAAGCATAACTAGAGTGGATTAAGGTCTATTTGGACTATGTAGGTAACACTCAATATTTTCTTAGGTTAACTTAACCACCCTTATTTAAACACTTTTTTAATTTTATGAGCAATTTAAGTTTGGAGGCTCTCATCATTTTACAAGCAACCTAACCCACGGTCTTACCATATTGCAATCAATATATCAAAATTATCCATTGAGTTGAGATGCCTAAAAATTTAATAACATTTTAAACATTTCAAAAAACTCCAAACATTTGAAAAGACCTAGAAAAATCATAAAAATTGGCTAAGAATTTCTATGAGACATATAAAGTTGTCAATTTTTTTGAGATGGAATATATTATCTATCCAAATTCATTTATAGACCACTTTTCCCTTTTTTATCCCATTTTAGGGAGAACTAAATCATTTTGAGGTCCACACAGACTATATATGTATCACTTTGATACATGAAGTATCTCAAGTTAGCTTGGCCACTACCATTATTTCATCATGACCACTTCTTTACCTTAAGGATTTTAGGTCTTATAACTATTTCACAAGTGATAATATGTCCTTTAGTTTTCCTATAATTATTATTTTCTTATGCTTTTATCATTTTTTAAGCAACCTCATCTAAAGCTCTCACCATTTTTTGAGCTCATTCCAAGCCATTTATATAGTAAAGACTATTAATTACCAAATTAGTTCATCAGTGGATACTCATATTTTATCTTTTAGTATGGTTTTAGACTAAACCATGTTCATGTGTTTGTGTGAATTTTTTTTCCTTGATGCTTTCATGATTATGAATTTCACTCTCCTCTTTTTCTATGCACTTACCATTTTGTCATACCATTCAAATATTCCTATATAATCATCATTATTTTTTATCATTTTTATATCTCATATCCCAAGAGAACTACACTTGGCTTGAAATTCATGTTATATCTCATGTCCATGAGACTATGTAGGTAAAATCTACTTTCCTAAGGAATCTAGATTCATCTCACCTACCTCTTCTTATTTCTTTTATTCCTCTATTTGTTTATTTGTGTCATTGTCCCTTATAACCTAGGGGAAATGTTTTTCATCTTATTTATGTCATTATCCCCTATAGGCTAAGTGAAATATATGTAATATTGCTTTTTTAATTATTCCTTATAGCCTAAGGGCAACCTTTTAATATTTTACTCCTTACCATTTTTTTCTTATAGACTAAGGGATACCTTCTGTCATTTTTTTTTGTGTTATTTTACCTATGTCATTACTAGCTAGCCTAGGGGTAACCCTATCTCCAAATGTAACACCTCTATTACACCTACACAAATAATTTCTTTATTGTATTTTTTTTGTTACTAAAATTATGACTAACATTATTTATATATTATTGTTTGTTTTAACTTATCTTTTTTATTTGACTTTGTGTGCTTTGGTCATGTTTATTTATTTTATTTGTTTAGTTTGTTTGTATAGTCTTTTTATTCTATTTGTTTGTTTTTTTTGTTCTTTGGTATAATCACCTAAAAGTGGTATTTAAGTTATAATATTTCTACTTGAAATTACATATCGCTAACTTAGTCTTAGACCTATTCTCATAAATCCAGACACAGGTGTAGCAAGAAGCTTAGGATAATCCTACATAAAAGATATTATTGCCAAAATAAGAATACTACCACCACATATATAATAGTTAATATACTATCCAATTATATCACTACTATCCACTAGGGTTTTTGACAATGGAATACTATTTATAACATTCATATCAGCCTCTATTTCAATTTATAGCCTTCAAATCATCCATCTCAGTTGTTTTCCAACTGAGTTATTACTTACATTATTTATTATTATATTTATAAAGGTAAAATTTAGTCAATTATGTACCAAATTAGTGTTTTTATTTATTAAATATTATTAATATGATATAATATACTCATCTCTTTAAAAAATATAGGATTTATACCTACTAAGTCTTAAAAGGTTAAAATATTTGGTGAACCCAACTTACTTGGACTACTACTTTTAAACCCTAGTTCCATATTATGGTTTGCCTTATCCATATCAATCCTATATTAGGATTTAATTAGTTAAATATTTCAAAATTTTATCTCAAACCCTCTAAACCCTAGATCCATATACTAGGTCCTCAAACACTCAAAAAAATAGCCCTTAGAGTTTCTAATAAAATTCAAATTTTTTTCTATACATTGGGATGAATATTTACCATATTTGTAAATACACCTATATTAAATTAAATTCTAACTATTATTTTCTTGTTATTCATTATTAACATTATCTTATTTGGAATGTTTAAAATAACATCCAAGAAGCCTCTTGCCCCTCACCGATCAATTTCTAAACTTTTCAAGATTACACAAATGAATGGATAAATTTTAAAGATTACACACTAACACATGATAATTGGAATGATTTAATTTTTTTTTGAAGATGATTATTATTTTTGTAATGATGGATATGATTATTACTATGAGAATGATAATGAAAGTATTGATGAGGATATATTTGATGCATCTTCTTATCTTTCTCTTCTCTCTTCTCCTACTCCTCAAAATTAAACTAATAATATAAGACAAAAAGAACCCCTTGTTGGTATTGATTTTTTTTTATGTGATCCTAAATTTTCAACTATTTTTTCTACATTTTTATTCAAATTAAATCAATATAAGAACAATAAAATCAATTTACCATTGCATAGTTCAAGTAACATTATACATGATGTTCCTTGAAAAAAATCAAAATGCACATTCTTTACCCTTCTCAATTTACTTTTAAAAACCATGTGCAAATAATTTTGCACCTTTTACCGATGCAAAAACTAAATCAGAATATATTATTTCATCATTTTCTTTTACATTTCAAGCTTGACACAATAATTCTATATAAAACGTAGATAATTCAAATATCCCTAACTCTTCTCTTACATGTCATAATGTGCCTAATGAAAACATGAATGTTACTTCTTCTACCCTTTACTCCAATATTGAGAATAATGATTTTACATACATTCCATGCATAACTATTGAATACATGCATTGTGTTGCATCTACACGTGATGACACATTGCATAGTAGTAAAAAGTTAAAATCTTGTCTTACTCTATCTCTTAGCATGTGAATGATAGTTATTCTACTCTTACTTATACAAGTGAATTAAACTTTGATTTTGATGAACCTTGGGATAATGATTATTAATATGATTATGGTGAAGAATACATAGAATCTACACCTTCTAGTTCTCCTCCTACTTCACCTACTTCTCTTGTTCAAAAAAATTCTAGGTCACATGTCAAAAACCACACACACATTTATTCTTATGTTCATAGTTTACATAACTTACATTCATATGATAATAAAGTACCCTCTAATCAATTAGCACATGATACTTCTTTGAAAATTAACAAAATAAGAGATATCAATGAATCTCCCTCAACCCCCCTTATTATGGTAGAACTTATTTCTCAACCTAAAGTAAATGAGGGTGATAGATCATTTCCCTCTAACCAAGTCCCAGATATCATGACTCTAAAGGTTATAGAGAGAAAACCAATCCTCCCTAAAAAAGGTTCTCAATGCAATATACCAATGGCTAAGATAAATAACAAAATTGAGGATTTAAATGAACCCCTTTATGGTCATAATATAACTTCACAAGTATTAATTTCCTTGATGAATTCTATGTGTGATTTGAAATAATAAGTACACCATCTCAAATTGGAGAATAAAGCATACCAATCTACGACCAATGCTAAATTTATCCATGGCAACCCTATTCCACATAAAATCTTCACTACAAGGTTGACACCCAAATTTTTGATACTATTTTTACTTATATTTGATGGACATGGACACCCATACCTGAATCTTCAGGCTTATGATAAAGTCATAGCACATGTCACCAACAAGTTGACTCTATTTCAATTATTTCCAAAGTCCCTAGATGGGGAAGCACTAAATTGGTTCCAACATACAATCCCTAATGGGTCACTACATATATATGAGGAATTAGAAGCAATATTTCTCAAGCACAACATACAAAATAAGGGACCTTGAGTCACACATGAGATATTACCCTCATTATACTAGGGTGAGATAGAACCAATAATTAAATACATTCTAATATTAAAATCATGTTTGAATCAGTTGATTTACTAGCCCATAGATTTTGAGTTATAGTACATCTTTGTCTAAGGCCTCATTGTACTTTTTAAGGAGAAATTAGTATATCAAACATCCAAATCATTATGACATCTATGTAACACAAATATAACCTTAGAGATAGAATTAGGACTAATTGTTAAACATTAAGAGGTAGATTTGGATGTAAGTTTCTCAAAGCCATAAAAATATAATATGGCACAAGAACCTAATCCACTCTTGTCTAAGAAACCAATGAAGCAAAAATAACCAATAAAAATACTCAACAAGGGAAAAGAGCCACTTTATAGATCACTTCTTACAATGAGTAGAGCATTGGACACTAGCAGAGGAGTCATATAGTTTTTAGATATAAATAGGCCTCATGACATATTATTCACATTACTAATCAGGGGGATGATCACCCTTCCTTATACTCTTCACCATATAGCACACCACCTACACAAGATATATAATAAACCATATTGCAATTTTCATCATATAAATGGACATTTAGACAACTGTTATGAACTCTTAAATTGTATTGACCACTATATCCACAAAATCATTATATAATTTACATAGGGGGCATTAATATCTCCTTCTCCACACTCTTATAGATCATACTCTACTATGAGTGATTCATTCCAAGATGTTCCTTTTAAAGAACCATTAGTTACTCATTGTATAAGCCGTGTGGTTTCCATGACACCTACTTATGTGAGATCTCATGCACCATAGATTCAAAAGAGATGGAAACCAATTAATATAGATATTAGCATAGTTTCAATTCAACCACTGATTAATATATTTGGAAATAATCATAGAGATCATAACACAATTTTAGTTTGACAACCAATTAAGATATTTGTAAGACATGATGCACAACAAATATAATATGGTACAATAACCTAATCCACTCTTGACTAAGAAACTAGTGAATTAGAAATAATCAATAAAAATACTCAATAAGGGAAAAGAGACACTTTATAGAGTACTTCCTACAATGAGTAAAGCATAGGACACTAGTAGTAAGGTCATACAATTTTTAGATAGAGATAGTCCTCATGACATATTATTTACATTACTAAGCACGGGGGTGATCACTTTTCCTTATACTCATCACCATCCAGCACTCCACCTACACAAGATACATAACAAACCATATTACATTTTTCATCAGATAAATGGAAATTTAGACAAGAACTGTCATGTACTCTAAGATTGTATTGACCACTATATGCACAAAGGCATTATGTAATTTACACAAGTAAAATCAAGATCTCATTATCCACACTCTTTTAGTTCACATTAGAGGTGATTCATCCCAAAGTGTTCCTTTTAAGGAACCATTGTTTACTAATTATAAAAGGCCATTTGGATTCTACAACACCTACTTATGTGAGATCTCATGTACCATAGATTTAGTAGAGATGATAACTAATTCATAGAGATCATAGTACAGTTTCAATTCAACCATCGATTAAGATATTTGGAAATAATCATAGAGATCATAACACAGTTTTAGTTCAACAACCAAATAAGATATTTGTAAGACATTATGCACAATAAAACATAGTTTTAATTTGAGAACCAATTAATATATTTACAAGACAAGATGAACAATATAACACAATATCTATTCAAAAACTAATTAAGATATTTTCAAGACATAATGCACAACATAACATAGTTTTAATTTTACAACCAATTAAGATATTTGCAAGACATGATGTACAATAGAACACAGTTTCAATTTGATAATCAATTAAGATATTTAAAAGACATGATGCACAATAGAACATAATTTTAGTAAGATAGTCGATTAAGATATTTTATACAAAGTCTAAAAATATGTTTCCCAATAGTACATTTCAAGTAGTATCAATTGCATAGGCTATTTATACACATACATAGCATCAGTAATAAGGTCACTTGTTCACCATGCCATTTGGGTTCATATAGTGCCTACCATAGTCCAAAATCTAGTTCGGTGAATTTCAAAGATTTAAAACATAGTTCATACGCCAGTTCAGCCAACTTCATAGATTTATAACACAATTCATAAGCTAGTTCAGCCAACTTCACATATTCAAAACATAGTTCATAAGCCAGTTCAGCCAATTTCATAGATTCAAAGCATAGTTCACTGGTCAATTCAGTTAGCTTCTCATATTCCTACCCTACTTCATAAGTAGTGTCAGCTATATATCATTTAGTATAGCATGTTTTAGGACCTAAGTTTTATTTTTACAGAGAATGCATGATTATTATTCCTTTATTTGACATAGGCCACATTGATAGTGAGTCTCCAATGAGACTCATCAATTAGTATGTTTCTCATACTTGTACATAATCTCATTCACCTTTGTTCATTGTATATAGTTTCATTGTCATGTTGATTGTACATATATTATATCAAAAAAATACAAAAACATTATAATATGTCAAAAACACAAAAGCATTCAAATATGTACTTTAAAAACATAACATTATTGATTGTATGCATTTTCATGTTTATATCTATTATATTATCTAGATAATACATATGCTAGCCATATTAGTATAGTCAGTTTTATCATAAATATATATTTCACTTGTTCTTATCAATTGCTTGTAGATTACTTACAGGACCTAGGTCCACTACACTGATCTATATTTACTATTATCTACCCATTGGGGGCATCTATATAGATACAGGGATTCTTCATTTGACACATTTTCACTTTTTGTGCACCCTATAAATAGTTTTGATTACCAAGTTACATCTTTATATACCCTACATTATAGATTTAGTGTTGTTATATCTTGATGTTAATCATTTTACACTTAGATTTTTTGTCACATATTACTACTTTAGATTCAATATATGTACATATTAACTCTTACATAGGCTTGTATTACATATCCATGCATACTTTCATTTCTAAATTTCCTAGTTTAGAATTGATTATATCTTTGTGCTTCTTATATTTGAGGGAACTTAAATATGCCATTGTTATTTGGATCTACACCACTTCTTTTCAAAATATGTATGATTTGGATAAGTTCCCATGTCCTTGTGTGTGCCTTCCTAATTTATGTATGAGAACATTTGAACATGCTTCCATATGGATCTATGCCAACTTGATTGTTATTTGTGTATGTGGACATTTGAACATGTCCTTGTATTTCTTGGTTTTTGATATTTATTGATGTGCCCATGTCCCTTATATTGTGTCCCCTTATCTTAATTTTCATGCCTCATGTGTGTTATATGTATGAATTATTATATGCATCATAGTTATGACACTTATCTCTTACTTATTACACACTCCAGTTTTAGATGCCATGAGAGACCTCATTCATCTCCCCTTACTATTCGGGTGCCATGATGGACATCATGCACCATCCCCTAGGTATTTACTCAATTATTACTTAGATTTATTGTTACATACATTCTTATATCTATATTTATACCCTTATGAATGATAAGTATGGCATACATCACACATTACAAACTTATGCTCAGATTATCTTACATTATGTTGTTTTGTATGTAGATTTTATTAGATTATTATGTAGATATCATATATGATCTGTCTAACACACATATTGTATAGGTTTTACTTTTGAGGATACTTCTTACATAGTTTCAATAACTCCTCTCATTTTTATTCTTAAGTAGAAATTATTATATCATACATCCAAATCATTTTGTCATCTATGTAACACAACTATAACATTAGAGATAGAATTGGGACTAATTGCGACACATTTAAAGGTAGATTTAGATGTAGTTTTATCAAATCCACAAACATGTAATATGGTAAAAGAACATACTCCACTCTTGACTAAGAAACTAGTAGAACTGAAACAACCAATAAAAATACTCAACAAGGGAAAAGAGCCACTTTACAAAGAACTTCCTATAGTGACTAGAGCACAGGACATCAACAGTGGAGTCATATAATTTTTAGACAAAGATATGCCTCATGACATATTATTCACATTACTAAATAAGGGGATGATCAACACACCACCTGCACATGATACAAAATAAACCATATTGTAATTTTCATTAGATAAATGGACATTTATATAATAACTATTATGCATTCTAAGATTATATTGACCACTATGTCCATAAAGGAATTATATCATTTATGTAATAGACATCGATATCTCTTTATCCACACTCTTATAGATCACACTCTGCTATAAGTGAGTTACTCTAGGATGTTCCTTTTAAGTAACCATTGGTTACTCATTATATGAGACCTGTGGTTTCTATGAAACCTAATTATGTAAGATCTCATGCACCATAGATTTAGTAGAGATGGAAACTTTCATAGAGATCATGGAAAAAATTTAATTTAACCACCGATCAAGATATTTAGTAACAATCATAGAGACCATAACATAATTTTAGTTTGACAACCAATTAAGATATTTGTAAGACATGATACATAATAGAACATAGTTTCAATTAGATAACCAATTAAGATATTTGTAAGACATGATACACAATAGAGCCTAGTATCAGTTCAACAACTAATTAAGATATTTACAAGACATGATGTATAACATAACACAGTTTCTATTTGACAACCAATTAAAATATTTTTAAGACATGATGCACAACATAACACATTTTCATTTTGATAGCCAATTAAGATATTTGTAAGAGATGATGCATGATAGAACACAATTTTAGCATGGAAATCAATTAAGATATTTTCTATAAAGTACACAAATCTATTTACTAGTAGTACATAATGAGTATTATTAGTTCTAAAGGCTATTTATACACTTGCATAGTATGAGAAGTATGGTCACTTGTTCAATGTGTCATCCAAGTTCAAATAGGTGCCTACCATGATCCACAAGCTAATTCAGCTAATTTCATAGATTTAGAACATAGTTCATAGGCTAGTTTAGCCAACTTCATAAATATAGAACATAGGTCAAAGGCAAGTTTATCCAACTTCATAGATTTAGTACATAATTCATAGGCTAGTTCATCCAACTTCATAGATTCATAGCATAGTTCATAGTCCAGTTTAGTTAGCTTCTCATATTCCTAGCCTTACTTCATAGGTAGTGCCAGTTATAGATCATTTAATGTAGCAAATTTTGGTACCTTAGTTACCTTTTTGAATAGCATGCATGATTATTGTTTTTTATATCACACTAACCACATTGATAGTTAATCTCCCATGAGATTCAATAGTTAGTATGTTCCTCCCTACTTATACATAGTCTCATTCACTCTTGCTCTTTGAATATAATTTCATTTTCATGTTGCTTGTATATAGCTTATATCCAAAAAATATAAAAACCTTATAATATTTCAAAAACATAAAACATTCAAATATGTACTTAGAGAACATAAAATTATAGATTGTATACATTTCCATGTTTATATCTCTTATATTTTCTAGACACTACATATGTTAGCCATATTAGTATAAGTAGTTTTATCATACATATATACTTTAGTTTTTCTTTTCAAGTGCTTGTAAATTGTTTATAGGACCTAGGTCCACTACACTAATCCATATTTTCTATTATCTACCCATTGGGGCATTTACATAGATATAGGGGTTCTTTATTTAACACATTTTCCCTTTTGGATGTACCTTATACATAATTTTGATTACTAAATTAGATCTTTCTATACCTATATCATAGCTTTAGCATTTTTATATCTTGATAATGATCATGCTACACTTATTTATATTTTTGGCCATCTATTACTATGTTATACTTAGTAAATGTACATCTTAGCTCTTACACAGACTTGTATTACATGTTCATTTTTACTTTCATTTTTAAATTTTCTAATTTCAAATTGATTGTATCTCTATGTTTCTTCTATTCAAGGGCATTTGAATATTCCATTGCTCTTTAGCTCTATACTACTTATTTTTATAGTATGTATGTTTTGGACATGTGCCCATGTCCTTGTGTGTGCCTTCTTAATTGTGTATGTGAATATTTGAACATGTCATTCCATGTGGCTCTAAGCTAACTTGCTTATTATTTGCGTATGAAAAAATTTAAGCATGTCTTTTTTTGTCTTTATTTCCCAAATTTATTGATGTGTCCATGTCCCTTATATTGTGGCCCCTTGGCCTATTTTGCATGCTTCGTGTGTGTTGTATGTATGCTTTCTTATATGCATCATGGCTATAACACTTGTCTCTTTCTTGTTACACACTCTTGTTTTAGATGACATGAGGGACCTCATGCATCTCCCCTTCCTACCTAGGTGTCATGATAGACATCATGACCCATCCTCCTAGGTAGCTACTCTGTTATTACGTAGATTTGTTGTTACATACATTGTTATATCTATCTTTACACCCTTGTGAATTCTAAGTATGACATACATCACACATTATAAAATTATGCTCAAATTATATTAAATTATGATGTTTGTATTCACATTATATTATATTATTACATATATATCATATATGCTCTTGATAACATACATAATTCAAAGCCTTTTCTTTTAAGGATAGTTCTTGTAGAGGTTCAACAACTTCTCTCAAAAGAGGGGGAATTCATAGGGATTTGTCACTAAGATCATGTTACTAGAATTCACTCACATACATTTTTTAACACATAGTCTTAGAGTATAGAAATCATACTCAGATAAACATAGTGGGAAAATAGTGATATAAAGATCGGTATAGCTGCATAAAAATTAGAATAGTAAGACATTAGTGCCCAAATTGGGACACTAACATCACATGGAATTTCTGTTCAAGATATGGCACTACTTTCTAGTATACTTAGTTTCATAAAAATTCATAATATCTAGAAAAGTACAATAGGTACAGTCTAGGTTTTCACAAGTTTTGTTATAGATTTATTAGTTCTACACATATTCATACTAGTTTAGCTTAGATTCATACCAATTTGCTTAGATTGGAGGTATCATGCATGGAATGACCATTCCCATATTCAATTAAAATACTCAATTATATATTATAATAACTCAATCCACAATCCATATGCTTAGATATTAGATTTGGGGGCATGTGAGTGGCACATTATTTGTCTATGCTCACTTACACACTAATTGATTAGATGGAATGATAAATTTCATTTCATTATCTATATTATATGTATCCAACATCATATTCTAGTTTATACATTAGTTTCATTCCTTACTCCATCTACCATGGTTGGTATTCTTGAGGGACTTAGAGTTACCTTATATACCTAAGTGGTTGTAGCATTGGCATACCTAGTTAAACATTTCTAGTTACATCACATAGTTTCAATTTTAGATGCATATACTACATAATGGGAGGAAAATTATGGATTCATAGCCTACTTGAGTTCTTAATACACATACATGAGAGGGTTGGACACAGCATTAGTCCAATCCAAACTATTCATAGGTCATGATCCATCAAGGAGGGGTGGGTAATGATGGAGTCAAAACTAGATTGAATTATTGAGCCACCCGCACATGAATATTAAGCAAGATATTAGCTCAATCTAAGTTATTCACCAATTGATCACTATATACATTCACACATACAAGTTATCACCAGGTTTATGTATTGGTTTATGTACCCAATGAGGTGTATTTATTCCTTTTATCTATCTTATATCTCTACTCAGTTTTAATTCTTTACTTAGTTTTGACTTTAATTTTGATATATATTAAGTAAGGACTTATATATGTATGTTTTACTTGTAGGACACACATTAGATCACACTTCACATACATAGACCCAGCATCATGGGATTCACCTCTTAGGTAAGTCCATGTACATTTATTTTTCATTATCCTAGTCATTTTACTTTGTTGTATTTATAAAATGAATGAAGATAAATGTAATCACCTAAAAGTTGTATTTGAGTGCAAAGAGTGTTACTTGAGACTATATATCTCTAGATTATCCCTTGACCTATCTTAGAACCTATTTTTACACTTATCCAGCCTTCTTAATGGACATAGGCATCCTTAGTCATCCCTAAAATAATTATAGACCCTCATTCTTGCATCTTGACCCTTTTTTATTAGTGTTCTACCACTTTGAAACTAGCACTATAATAGGGATAGTAGCACCACATAAAACTAGTGTCCCAATAATGATGCTAATGTATTTTCCCTCCCTTTTACACAAATAGATATTTTTTCAAATCTAAAACCTTCTAGGGTTGACCTAGACGTCTTTTAGAAAATTCACAATCATCAGAAAGATATATATAAATGATTTTTATCCTTATAACCACCAAATATAAATTAGATACAAATACACATTCAAACTCAAAACAAGTTGTGCACAATTAAGGTTATCAAACCTTATTCTATGTTGCTTCTGCATACTACCATCTACAACGGTCTTAAGCTTAGATTACCTAGATTTATAAACTCAATTACATTAAAAGCACCCAAGCAAACTATCATACTATCTTCACTTACACTTACATCAATGCTTAGATGGGAATAAATACATCAATATTTATCCCTCTTTGGAGTATTGGTATGTATGCAACTCTCATCACAATGGGGTGCTGAAGATGTCCAGCATACCCCACTAAAAATACACTTTTCAACTTGTATCAACCTAATGCCCTAACAACATGGAGGATTAGGGTTTACTCAAAAAATTAGTAAAAATAGGTAATATACATGGTTTCATAACTCATACATGTAGGAACAAACCTAATAAATCTTGACATGGGTGCTCCTAAAAGCTTAGAATAATCCTAAATAGAGTACACTACTACCAAAATAGGGACACTATCATCACATATCTAATAATGGTATTATTGTCTAATTAGGGCACTATTATCTAGGAGGGGTTATGACATTGGGATCCTATTTATGACATTTAAACTAGCCTTTTACTTAGTTTCTATCCTCTAGATCATTTCTCTAAGTTGTTTTCCAATTAAGTCATTACATACACTATTTATTATTATTTTTAGAAATGTCAAACTTAGTCAATTTTGTAATAAATAATTGGTTGTATTTATTGCATATTAATACCTTGATTTAATATACTCAACTCTTTAACCAACATAAGATTTATACCTACTAAATCCTAAAAAGTTAAAATAGTTGGATTCTTATTTATTTATTTTTATTTTCCTTTTTTTTCTTTTTGTGTCTTTCTCAATTTTTGAAGGTTTATTACATTTATATTTACACTTAAGTATTGATTATCCATATCTTTTACTTAGGTTATAAATGTGTATATATAGTCCTATACTTGGTTTATTTGTTTTATATTAATTATTAGGATTTGATTGTTTATATCGTATTCCTAGTTTTTTATATTTGCATATAAACTAAGTTTTCTATGTTTTGGGTATATGTTGTTATTATGGTTGTTCATAAATATGATGCATAATATCACAAGCTATAATAAACACCATTCCAATAGAGACTATCAATAAATGCACTGAACAATGCTTATCTAAAATCACCAACCATCTATATACCAAACACATCCTAAAATAATGATTAATAACTAGATCAATAAGATTTATTATGCATTAATGTATACGTGCATCTCTAAATAAGCATACATATAATTCATAAAATATAAGCAAATAAATAATAGGGTAGCATCTCATATACATGGAAAAATAGTAAATGAAAGAGCATACATGTTTAAATGAACATAAACATCCATAATTTTGACACATGACATAAACAATGAGATCAACATAAATAGAGCATCACATTTATCAAAAAATAGTTGTCTATGTACGTAGGCCTTGAAGGACTCAATATGAATGTCAATGTATCTCAATAATTTCATATACATCAAGAATATATACATATCATCATGGTGTTAAAATAAAAAATGTTTCAAAATACTAAAAAATCTATAATGATTAACTCTAACTCTGAGTATCCATAGGACCTATAGTTAGAGGTGGCCCTGGTGTCCTTGGTGGTCCTTATGGTTTAGGTGGTCATGATTTTTAAACTGATTACCCTAAATCTATTGTATCATATGTCCTTGGCTTGGACCAACCTAATCTATTATTTTCCCTTTAAGTATCCCATACCTTAATTAGGGTTTGCTAATAAATCAATCAAAATAAGTAATATACATGGTTTTAAAACTCATGCATGTAGGAATAGACCTCACATATCTAGAGACAGGTGCACCTAGAAGCTCAAAATAGTACTACACAGAGGACACTACTAAAAAAATAGGGACACTAATATTACATATATAATAATATTGTTATTGTCTAATTAGGGTGATATTGTCTAAGAGGGGTTATGACACTAGGATCCTATTTACAACACTCAAACTAGCCTTTACCTTAGTTTTTAGTCTCTAGATCATCCATCTCAATTATTTTCTAGATAAGTTATTACATGTCTAACTTGATTTACTTGGATTAGGGTTTTCTCACAAAATCAATTAAAATAGATAATATGCATGGTTTTAGAACTCCTGCATGTAGGAATATACCTCACAGATCTAGACACAAGTGCACCTAGAAGCTTTGAATAATCCTAAGAAAATGATAATACCTCCAAAATAGGGATAATACTACCATATATATAATAATATCACTACTATATAACTAGGTTATTATTATTTACGAGCGTTTCTGACACTAGAATCTTATTTGTGACAATCTAGCTTTTGCCTCAGTTTCTAGCCTCCATATCATCCATCTTAGTTATTTCTTTAGCTAAGTTGTTACTTGCACTTTTTATTTTTATTTTTAGAAAGTTTAAAGTTATTAAAATTTGTAATAAGTCATTGGTTGTATTTATTTAATATTATTACCTTGATTTAGTATACTTAGCTCTTTAACAAACATAAGATCTATACTTGTTAAGTCCTAAAAGGTTAAAATAATTGGGTTCTTGTTTGTTTGTTTTTATTTACCTTTTTGCCTTTTTATGAGTTTATTGGTTGTCATAGGTTTATTAAATTTATATTTACACTTAATACTTGATTATCCATATCTTTTACTTAGGTTATGAATGTTTGTATAGTCATACACTTGGTTTAATTGTTTTATATTTACACTCAAGATTTGATTGTTCATATCTTATTCCTAGGTTTTTAATATTTACATCAGAGCTAAGCTTTTAATGTTTAGGGTATATGTTTCTATTATGGTTATTTATAATTATGATGCAAAATACGAGTTACAATAAACATCAGTACAATAGAGACTATCAATCAATATAGTGGGAAGTACTTCTCTAAGATCACCAACCAACAAAATACCAAACATAGCGTAAAATAATGAGTAATAACTAGATTAATATGATTTATTATGTGCTAATGTAGGTGTTCATCTTTGAATAAGCATACATATAATTCATAAAACATAAGAAAATAAATAATAGGATAACATCTCATATACATGGAAAAGCAGTAAATGAAAGAGCATACATTTTTAAATGAACATAAACATCCATAATTCTAACACATGAGATAAACAATGATATTAACATAAACAGAGCATCACATGTATCAAAAAATAGTTGTCCATGTATTTAGGCCTCATACCCAATATGAATGTCAATGTATCTCACTAATTTCATAGACATCAAGAATATATACATATTATCATGGTGTTAAAATGCAAAAAAGTGCCAAAATACCTACAAAGCTATAATGATCAACTCTAACTCTAAGTATCCATATGACTTGTAGCTGTAGGTAGACTTGGTAGCCTTGGTGGCATAGGTGGTTGTGGATACTAAACTAATTTCCCTAAACTTATTATATTGTGGGTCCTTGTCCTAGACTGACTTGATCTATTGCCAGCCCTCTAAGCATCCCATACCTTAAAAGTGGTTATTTTTTGGTCTTTAATAATAATAGTCTCATATGTCATATGGTAGTACAAGGCCTCATCCTTAGCCTAAAGGCTCTCAAGTATCATTTGGGAAAAACCTACCTATGTAATGGCTCTTTGAACCTCATTGCACTTATGTGAAAGCCTCTAAATATATAATAAGGTATGATCTCTATCTAATTAGGCTTGGTCCCACTTTGCTATAATCTAATCCTGAATCTAAAACATCCTAGCCACCTCTACCTTTAGCCAGACAATCTCTGATAGAAGGAGAGTCATATCCTCATCACAGATGTCTAGTGTGGTATGTAGATCTTTCACCTACCTCTATAAACTATGATCTCTTCTATCCTAATGGTTATCTTCTGTTCTAGCATACCAGTATCCCTACCTACATTTTTCATACCTAATGGCCCTGTCTAGCTTAGATTAACAAAATTACCTAATATACCTATCATGGTGGGATCCAACACCATCATATATTAGGTGTCATACCCACCATCATCCCCTTTACCATCACCTCCAAGCAAACCATCATAATCATCATCCTCCCCACCTCTACCATTATGCTAGTTTTTATCACTATCACTATCCCTACTAGAAGTATCAGCCTCTACCTCATCAATATGCATAGGCACCTAACCTAGGATAATAAGCCTCAAAGGGCATATTTTTACCCACCAATAAATATAATAAGGTCTAACCCCTACATCTTTTGTCCTCTATATAAACCTAATATATTTATGGAACACTCAGATAACTGGACACAACTACACTCTTCTAAATGGTAGGGGTGTCATGGTTGATCTCTCTAGTAATGTGAATGAACCACTTGGTCTCCTTTAGCACATCTTACATCATACCAAATTTTTGAAATACCTGATGAGACTGGTACTCCTCTATAATGTGTGACTATCTACCTATGATAAAACATCTGGATGTCATGTAAGTTGTGTACCATGCATCTATGGACCACTAGAACTGATATAGAAGATATGGCCTCTAATAACCATGGCATCATCTCATCAAACATGTGGTTTTATAAGTATATATTGAATTTCCTCATCATCCTAATCTAATCTATCCCTAACCATATGCTTATGGCTCCCCTAGATGTTAGACTTGTCTTTATCCCATTGGCCACTCAATAGTGATATACTCCCATCCCTAGACCATTAGTAGTGTAGATGTTATAATGTTTTAATATATACAATATGCCACCATATGAATATCCTTATATAAATAAATCAATAAAACTATCCCCCATACAAATTGTGTGGACTCATCCATCATGATACAAATCATACCTATGAGACCCATGTGTAAGTAATGACCATTATTGTCAGGCAACAAGATACTGCTAACAATAGCCATCAATATCATGACCTCCCTATCAATCAATATTGGTGATGAAGGATCCCTAGGGGCTAGGTCATCAGGTCTCAAATCTATGTACATCTCAATCAAGTTGATATCTACTTTCCCATGAACCATGGCAATACCCTGATAGCTAACTAAATCACCTAGGATAGCCTATTCTCATGTTGGGTCCATCAAGAAGAGCCTGCATCCTCTCATCTATAGATTTAAGATACACTCAGTATTCTCAAGAGTGATATTATCCTCTCAAGTGGGAAAGCTCAAGGTAAAAATCTCATTATGCCACTGCTCAGCTAAGATGCTCAAATAAGATCAATCCATGTAAATAACTAGCATTCATGCCATGTCATACAAGTTTAGAGCATGAAATAATCCAATCATCTCTACCATCCAAATATGTGATGTGCATAAGTTATGTGAGTGTCACTCTCATACTATCAAAACTATGAGTCATTCCTATAAACATAAATAGATTAACGTCGAGTTATATCTATTGTTATTTGATCCTATGCCTTCCTTACCAAGCTTATTTACACATCTTTCCTAGATTTTGGAACCCTATTAGGTCCCCTAAGCTAGTTATTCTAACTTCTAGGGTGAATTTGTCATTTTCTAAACTAGTAAAGTCACCATTTTGGCATTTTTGACCATTTTTGGGTAAAATCACTATTTTCATTTTTCACAAAAATAATGACTTTGCTTTAAAAAATGAGAAATCACTGATTTAGTGATTTCTAAATTTTTTTGGTGAAATCACCATTGTTAGGAATGGTGAATTTATATGAATGTGTCAATTTCCCTTGTGAAGCCACTATTTTGCCTAAAATGTACATGGTGATTTTGCTACTTTTTTACCTAAAACTAGCAATAAATTAACCATAAATAACATTAACAATAAATTTGAGGATACATACTAGTGGATCATCATGTGTAGGTAACATATGTTCCCTCACTTGGTCATTCACATGTTGTTTTCCTCTTTTGCATGCCATTTCTCTCAACTAGTTCATGCACAAAACTAGAGCTCAAATCTCAAAGGAGTTGGGTGAAAATGAATTATTTTTCACCTTATGGGGTGAGTATATAGCCTAAAATTTTGAATTTTATCCCCCACTGCCTAAATTTTCTTTTGCACTCTTTAATAGGTCTATTTTTCACCTTTGTGTTCTGATTTAAGTGTTATTTGATCCTACATTCATTATTTCTTGATCACTTTGTAACTAGACTATCTTATTGGGCCTCCTTTGAGACCCATTTAACAACATTATTTTTCTACCCATACTATGTGTTAGTTAAAACATGCATCTTAGTACTCACACTTAATCTAGAAACATGTTATTCTTTAACAGCTCATTGTAAAAAAAATTGTGGGTTTTTTGCATAAACTCTCCTTGCCAATTTACCCAGATGTGGTAAATTATTTTCCAAGTGATCAAAGAAATATTGTATTTTTATGGAAAACTCATTTTCAAATCACTCAATTAAATGTGTGAATGATTATAATCACTTTTGGGAAAATCATTCCTTTTTTATCAACTTAATGATTATAATCACCTTTGTGCAAATCATTATTTTTTGGCACATCTACTCTGCTAGGGCATAAACCAATTCCACTGATTATAACCACCTTTAGATAAATCAGTGTCTCACCCTTCATTACTTATTATAATCACCTTTAATAAAATTAGTGTCTCAACCACCATTATTGATTATAACTGCTTTTTAGGAAATCATTATTTCCACCCCCATTACCACTAGATTGTGGTATTTTCTTCATTTTAAGGGAATGTTTAATGACTCTTATTTTAACACATGTTCCCTCGACGGGACATCTAGGGCTAATCAACCACCCTTTGTGGAATGAACCTTTCAACTTAATAGCTTTTACATTATTTAAAAAGGTGTTACTAGACCTATGTCTTATAATGCCTTCTCAAATAAGGGAACCCTATATACACTCATTTTTGGCCAATTTCATGTCTAAACTAAGTACCAAATTGATTTCTATCAAATAACATAATTTAAACCTAAAATTCATTGGATTTATTAAATTTATTTACATAATATATTTAATTACCCAAAAAAGTGTTGCGGCTTGCTTATTTAGGGTATTGCCCTATATGAATTGATAACCTAGATTAGATTCAACCCTAGTCAAATTTTAACCTAGTAAATTGACATTCTTTGCTCGTTAATCTATTAATGTAAAAAATTTAAAATAATTTTTAAAATCCAAAAGGTGCTAAGCAAGATTAATTAAAAAAAATATTAATTATGTTTCTTAAGTAAAAATTACAAGTTTAATTAGAAAATTATATTTATCTAAAAAAAACTATTAAATATGAGGTCAAAGTCAAGGGATCTAATAAAATGTTTTATTAATTCTTAAAATTCAACAAAATGCGAGTCAAAACCTCATAAATATCTTATATGAGTTGTCATGGATCATAAATATCTTTAAAATGAGTTTTCAAGCCTTCATGATTGTTTTGATCCAACCCAAGGTTAACCTAACTCAACCTAGGTTATTTTAGACTCAACAAAATTTAGAACTAAACCTAACCTCCCTAGGGTTACAATTAATTTTGAGACCTATAAATATAAGTGCCCTCACTCTACCCAAACAATCTTTTGTGTATAATTTTTTTTTTGTAGGAATGCCTTCAAGAATCTATTAAATTAATGTTATAATGCCAAATTGATATCAAGACACTGCACACCAAGTCAAGAAAAGTTACATGTGGCCTTAGAGAATTATTTCCAATATGGATAATGCATTGATCAAAGTCTATAATGCCATAATTTTAACAATAAAATATTCTATGCCAATAAGTATACACTAATTTTGATAAGGGAGGTAAAATTATTATGTGTTTTAATCTCTTTTTTGTAGTTTTATTCATTGTGTTAAGTTCACCCTAGTACTTAGGAAAGAGTGGTTTAGTTTCATTGCATTTTTATGGTTAAATTTTTATTTAGATTCACTAACAAGGAACTAAAAACATTTGTGTGATCTTTAGATTAATAAATCTACAATTCAATAAAATATAATAGTACTAAACTCTATGTGCGAGAATATTACTAGATATCCTAATGTTTTCCATTCTTATCAATGGAGTAGAAATTATGTTGGGTGTACCTTAGAGATAATTGATATTAATTTTCAAGAGTTATTCATGCATTTCCATTTAGAGGATGATAAATTTAAATTGTGTGGGTTACATTCTAAGTCCTCACAATTGGTGAGTTCTCATCATATGCAAAAGATTTTTAAAAATGGGTGTAGATGGGTTTGTGGTTCAATTATTTTCAATAGAGAAAAAACTAAAAGAGGGGTATATATACCATATCTATAGGTTATTTTGGAGAATTTAGTAATTTTCATATATATTCCAAAAATACTTTATCTCAAAAGTGGTCATGGTCATACCATTCGACTAGTGCCCAGATGCCAACCACCCAACATTAAAACCCTACAGATACTCATATGTCTAGAAGAGTGAGATTGAAAAAATGGTATAGAATATGATATAATCATATATTATCCCTCATATTCAATCCTTATTACTCTTCATTGGTGATGGTGTGTAACAAGGATGACACCTGGTGCATGTATCCCAATTACAAAGTACACAACAAGTATACCATTGAAGATAAGTTCCCTATTCCTATAATTGATAGTTTCCTTGATGAATTAAAAGTTTTTTATTTTCAAAAACTTGATATTTCTACTGGGTATTCATAAAACAACTCTCATAACCCATGAGGATCATTATGAATTTTTAGTAATGTATTTTAACCTCACAAATGCACCATCTATATTTTAGAGTTTTATAAACTCTATTTTTTTTGCCAATTACATGAAAATTTTTTTTCTCTTTTATAACATTTTAATATATAAAAAAACATGGGAAGAACACTTGCATCATGTAAATCAGAGCTAGAATATTTTTTCACAACACTAGCTTTATGCAAAGCCTTTCAAATGTGCTTTTGGAGTCACATGGGTCAAGTATTTGTGCCACATTATTTCACATGAAGGGTTAAAAATTTATCCTCATATTATTAATGATATGGTGGAATGGAAACTACCCAAAACCCTAATAATCTTGGGACTCACAAGTTACTATCATCATTTTGTAAAATATCATGGAAGTAGAGAAAAAAACATCCATATCCTTATTGAATAAGGAATCCTTCCATTAGAGTGAGGCATCCACCCAATAATTTTAAAATATAATGCAAATAATTTAAACCATTATAATCCTAGCTACTCCAATTTTCTCCAAAAGATTCATTATGTAATGTGATATTTTATTTTATGGCATGGGATTTATACTCTTGGAAGAGGGATAACCAATTTCATTTGATAATCTCAAACTAAAATGCAATAAATTTTTAAATCATATTTAAGAGAAGGAACTAATGGCCATCCTTTTTGTAGTAAAATAATGGTGATCATATTTGACAATATGGAAGATAGTTTAAAGTCAAGATAAACTATGATAGTTTTAAAAACTTCTTGGAATAAACAATGTCATCAAAAGAACAAAAAAAGATTTGCTAAGATGTTGGTATATCACTTTGATATTTTATACAAGAAACGAGAGGAGGATGTCATGGCCAATGCACTATCCAAGAAGGATGAACCCATAAAGGCAATGTTATGTGTCATGACCATATTACAAGTAGACAAGTTAGAGGAAGCAAGATTGGGATGGGAGAATGATGTAGTTAAAAAGGATCTTATCCAAAACCTCCAATAATATTGGAGTACTTCAAATAATGTTTTTGGGAAAGGGGATGTTATTTGGTACAAGGATAGGTTGTACTTATGTAAAAAATTAACACTTTAGCACAAGGTGCTTATGGAACTTCATGCTTCTATAGTTGGTGAGCACTTGGGATTCTTAAGAACGTACCATATAGACAAACATAAATTATTTTGGAAAGGGATAAAATGGGATGTCCAAAATTTAGTGGAAAATGTATTATGTGTCAACAATACAAATAAGAGATAATCAGGACCCTGAGTCTATTACGAATTATATCCATTCCTCTCTAGAAGTGGGAGGAGGTTTTTATTAATTTCATCACAATGCTACCAAAATATGAAGGTAAAATTGTCATCATGGTTGTTGTGGATGGACTCATAATATCACATCTATTTTTATCAAGTACACTAGAAACAACATTTATGAATTAGTGATCATGTTCCTATATTTACCAATAATTTTATATTGTGTTATTCTCATGTTTTGATACCCAAATGGATATTATATTATATTATCATCCCCAATTTGATGAGAAAATTAATGTAGGTAATATATTATTGGAAGGTTATGTCATTGTTTTTATTCATACAAACATGAGATATGGGTTCAATGATTGACACAAGTAGATTTGTGGTATAACACTTCTTTCCATACCTCATCAAAAATGACTCCATTTTTTGGAACTATATGGGTAACATCCACCATTTATCATATCATATTTAATGTTCCAAAAAAAGGTTTGAGTAGTTGAATAACACATTCAACACTAGCAACGAGGACTATCTAGTTTTTGACAAAACTTGGACATGGTGTAAAACTGTATGAAGTCGCAAGCTAATAAAAACTAAAATGAAAGACATTTTGAATTTATTTTTGTTCATTTATATCCATATAAATAAATTTCCTTGAAATAAAAAAATAAGGATAAAAATATTTTCCTAAAGTATTATGGTCATTATCAAGTCTTGTGTCATAGTGTAGCTTACAAACTAGAGTTACCTCACCCAGTGAAATTACATCTAGTCTTCCATGTTTCATGCTTGAAAAAAGTCATTAGATAGATTTATATCCCAAAAATAGTAACCTAATTGATATGAACATTCTTATAATATATTATAAAAGTATTAAAAATACCAAAACTAATACTCTAAATGAATGAAAAAATGTTATATTGCATTAAAAAAGTGAGGAATGGCATTACAATATCACTAGCCTCTTTTATGGGTAAATATCCTTTGAGTAAGCTTAATTTAGTATAATTTGGGAATGCCTTTCTACTAATATAGGCTCTTATTTATACTACTTATATCCTAGTTAACTACTACTTCCCATGCATGTAAGATTATTAAAATTAGCTTAAGGGATGAGTTACAAATAAAATGTGTATATAATTTTTATTAAAGACCATAATTATAAATAAAGATTATAAATATTGATTTGGGATGAATAGATCCTAACATGCCCTCCTCAAAAAGTTTTTCCCTCAAATCCAAAGATGAGGAAACTATTGTTGGAGTTGAAGGGGTTTTCAAATCACTTTTTTGGGATTCATTTCATGCCATTATATTATAACCTTAATGATGGTCTCATTATGAAGCTAATAGTAATTTCACTCTATAATAAATTCATTTTCAATAAGGAGAGATCATTCTTGATTGAGTTTTATAAGTCTTATTTAAGTTGTGGCATTATGGTTGAAATCATTATTCAAGTGCATGAGACATGAAAAATTGGATGGACATGTGAATAGGGTGGAATCTATAGATTATATGAAATAAGAATAATCTATTGAAGAACCTTATAATTTCCATATAACTTGTGATCAATTTTATGATGTCTTTTTAGGTTGAGATAGGACTAGTTATAAGGTTGTAGTCAGAGGAAAACTATATCTCCAAGTTGGAAGGTGTGTTCAAAGTGATGTTGATCCACTTATTACTTCATGTGATTTTATGCCATGTGAAGATTATCATTGATAATTTGAATAATATTATCCCAGATGTTGAGGGTAGTTTCTAATACCTGCACATCAGATATTACTAAAATATAAACAAGGACAGATGGTTACTTGTGACCATAGACTACTTTATGATTTATCTTGGTAGTTGTGTGATAGGTGGTGTTGTACCACCATTTTTAAAGTGGTAAGAATTTGATCCATTGATGTTGTTTATCAAATTTAAATCAATGAAGATATGATTCCAAACATATATTGATAATTTCAATCTATCCATTTGTCTATGGGTAGTTACCCAAACTCATTTTTAGTTGGGTAACTCTATGCTTAAATAATTCCTACCATAAGTAACTTGTGAAATTTGAGACGTAATAAAATATAATATAAGTTATTATTACATATCAAATAATATTTGATCAATGGTAGAAGTAGTGTAAGGATGAGCTAAGGCATAGAAAAAAGAATATCTAGAGAGGTAATCTACCACCACTAGAAAGACTGCCTTTTCACTAGATTTTGGTAAGCCTTCTACAAGATCAATGGAGGTGTTTCTCAAAATGAAGTTTTGAATGGGCAAGGGTTGAATTAAGTGAGGCATTTACACTCTCTCCATTATGACATTGGCATACATCACATTCCTCAACAAATGTTTTGATAGCTTGATTGATCTTTGGACAAAATAAACTACGTAAAACATGTTCATAGCTTTTAAAAAAATCTGAATGACCTATAAAAGGTTATGCATGTAACTTGTGAAAAATATTGCATCAAAATCTAGATACATAAATTAAGATAATGTCTCCTTTGTATTATAAGGATTGGTCATCCCAAGTATAGTTGAGTTTGGAAGCTAGATTCACATATAATTGTTAATGATTTGGTGTATGTGATTATCTTTATACCACTCTTGTTGGATGTTATGCATCCATTCTAAAATAGGGATGGATAAGGAAAACATTTGTGTCTTTTCTTCATACCAGAAATAAAGTGCATCAGTGACCATATTTTCCTTTCCCATATTATAAGTGATATTGTAATCATACCCATTAATTTGGAAACCTACTTTTATTGGAGTGGAAAAGAGACCCATTGCTCTAGGAAGTGTTTGAAGCTCTAATGATCAATTTTGATGCAAAAATATTAACCCACCAAATATGGGCACCACTTACTAATAGAATGAAGATTAGTAATTAGTTACTTCTCATATGTTTGTTGTTCCAACTAAAGTCTTTGATATTAAAAGAAATGGAGAATCCCTCTTGTATGAGGGCATTGCCAAGACCATTTCCACATGCATCACTTCCAATGACAAATTTATTTGATAAATATGACATATCCTACTTGAGTATCCCAAAAATTTGTTTAGTTACGATGGACCACAAAAATGAGTCTTTTTTAGCGTGATGGTCAATGGTAAGGTAATTTTCCCATACTTTATGAAAAATTTATGATAGTACCCAGTAAGGCCAAGAAATCCACAAAGGTTTCATAGATTTAATCTCTTTTAGGTCAACCCAAATGTTGGATATTAAGATAATGTGGCCTAAGTACTCCACCTATTGTTCACAAAAGGAAAATTTGGACCTTTGTGTACATATTTGGTAGTCTGTAAAATGTTATAAAGTCATGCAAAGGTGTTATAGATGTTCTTCCCATGTTTTTCTATAAATTAGGATATCATAAAAGAAGATAAGGATGAATTACTATAAAAAAGGGTGAAATGTTTTGTTCATCAAACCTTGGAAGGTGTAAGACACATTGGTAAGCCCAAAGGGTATAACCAAAATTCATAGCGGTGGTTGTGTGTGTGAAAAACTATTTTTGGAATGTCTTCATCCCAGAAGTGGATCTAATGATAGTAAAATTTTAGATCTAATTTGGTGAAGTGGGAAACATGAAGCTCATCAAAAAATTATTATATCACTAGGATAAGAAATTTATCTTTAGTAGTGAGCTTGTTTAGCTCATGAAAATAAATGCAGATCCACCAAGACCCATATTTTTTTGTAGTCTAGTATAACTGGGGAGAAGTATGGGCACATGCTCAGACAAATGACTCCTACCTAAAGGAGTTCTTAAACCATTTTCTAAATTTGAGCTTTATGTAAAAATAGATAATGGTATGGCCAAATTTTAGGGGTACGCTACCTAGAAGTAGTTGAATATAATGGTATTCTAGTAAATGAGGAGGCAAGCCTTTTAGTTCCTTAAATACTAATGTATGTTTAACTAAATAATTTTTTAATTTAGTATATTGGTAGGAATTAAGAGATATGTATATGAATAAAGGAAAGTTGAATAACGATTCCATGTGAGTCTTTCTTAAGGAGCTTCTCCATGTGGTGGGAATTTATGACATTGAAGGATCCTTGTAAGAGGCTTTTTAGTGTTTATTGTTGGTCACTATTAGATAATTACATCCAAAGTTATAAAAAGTATCACAAGTTAGGGCCAAGAGTGTGCAACCATTGGTCTCTAGGAACCACATCACATCTATCCAATGGCAAGGCAAATAATTTTTTTTTGAGGTATATCCCCAAAAAAAATTATGAACATTATGACATTTTCATTAACATGGTAATGTCCCTCTATTCACTTCAAAGGTGGAACAGGGGTACACAAAACAATCATCTTGACAAGTAATTCAGGTATTAATGAAAGGAACAATGAAATTACATTTTATACCAAATTCTATGATAATAGAGAGAGGTTGTTTCTTAAAATACCTCTTAACTCTAATAGTCTAAGGAGTGGTTACCCCAGCCAAGGCATACATCAAAATTTTAGGGTGTGACTTGATGGTGTTGGGTTCTTCAACTTCAAGATCTTCATTATTAGAATATTAAGCATCTCCCCATTCTTAAACATATGGTGGTGACCTAGCATTAAATAAATACAACTTATATTCAATGCACTTGTGTCCTCTAGTGAATTTCTTATCACATTTATAACATATCCCTTTTTCATGACAATTGTACATTTATTATTATTCCATAAGGAATTTAATGGTGGTAACTTTTGTATGAGGGTTTGTGATTTACTATGGTGTTTTATATGCCTTTAAATAACAAAATATTGAAATATCAATGTTGGGAGATGATCTTATCTTTTACAAGCTTGGTTAATCCTAATGCTTCCATCATGTTCTCCATTTTAAACATCTTGACATATTCATGTATTATATCTTTGATCCCATCGATTAAAAAAATATTTGAAAAGTCATAATTTAAACATTTGGTTTGGTTAGTCAACTTTTAAAATTCAATTTGATACTCGAAAACCATCCTAGTTTGCCATAGTTTGGTCAAGACCCTCTAGTGAAATCATCATAAGCATTGAGACTAAAAAACTTAACAAAATCATACCACGTGGGTTTTGTATGAGATTTTTTATAACAATGGTACCACTAAATATATTTTTTAAATAATGTGATGAGTACCTTGTTAACCCCCAATGTATTTTGTAAACTAATATATTGTTCATCATGATAAACCCATCTAGTTGATTTTATACCATAAATTTTTTGAAAGTCTAATTTAAGGCCATGCTACATGGTTCAAGATTAAAAAAACTAACTTCATAATGCCTATTGGCATTGAGTCTATTTAATATCATGGTATTCTTGCATTTATGGCATGTATTCACTCTTTAAACTCAATGAGATGAGAGTGGAGCTAAGATTAGAATTTAGCTCAGAGTTAATGTGTTGGGCCATCATCTAGCTTTTTATATAGGTGAAACCCATTGAATAGAGAGGTTCAAGGGTGTGAAAAAGGCTAACTTAATTTATATGTTAACATGATTGGCTCAATGATATGATCATAACAATATAATTTTCATAAGGGTGAAAATAAATATTATTGATACTACAAGTGAAAAATAATTTTATATGAAAAAATTAAAATTTTGAAATACACATTAAATTTTTACTTTTTTATCAATTGTGTTGGGTGAATATTTTGTCACTAGCTAACTGATGGGAAAAATAGGTCATTTCAACCATAGCATAAGGAGATTGGTCAGCCAAATGTGTAGGTTTATCACATCAGAAGGAGATAAATCTCTCCTCTCATTAAGGGGAGGTTCCTTATAAAATATGAGGCACTATATACTATATATATAAGAAGAAAATAACACTCAGGGGTAAGATAACACCATCCATCTCTCTTTTTTTTAGAGATGATGTTAAAATACAAAGGATAAATCCTAGTGAAAACACTAAAGGCACTTCTCTTCTTTCATAAGTGGTCTTATAGCAAACAGCAAGAGTTCTATCTAATAAGTAATAAGTAACTGGTAACAGGGGGCATAGTAACCAACAGAAAAATGTGTAGCACAAAGTCTCCACCTCGACTACCCAAGAGTGAAATATGAAGGATAATGGGGGCACAAAGTCATCCCAAGATCCTTTACATAGAAACAAATAGAAACACACTAAATACAATGGTGGAAGCACAAAGTCTCTCCACAGTTGACTTTAGGACACCTTCCTAATTACTTCAACTAGTTCTACTTATTTTATCAAAATGGACAAGAACACATTTAGGAAAAAGACATAAGAATAATCTCCTAAATGACACAAGCTATTACAACACAAAGTTTGGAAGTAATCTGCTTTCTCATTCATATAAAAAAATATGATCAACAATCTGAGCTCAAAGTCTCAATAATCACCTTTTAATTTTGGCATAGTTTTGCTTCTATAACCAAAAAGATATCCTTTACATAAAATAAGAGATTACAATATATAGCAGCCAAGAAAGGCTTGGCACTTTGTTTCATGGAATGACCCATGCTGCATTCAATGCCTTGAATGCATTTTTAGTTTTATCAAGGGGCCATGCTAGAATAGGGCATCTACCTTAACTGTGGCATGTCAATTCATCTCAAAATATCTTCTCCTCTATATGGGTCATCTGACCTTTCTCCCAATAGGTACACAGTTGTCCCCTCACTTTTCTGTCAAAGAAAAAAATAGGCCGCATCTTTCAATGCTTGTGAGCTTAGATGTCTACTTGGTGGATTGTTCCACCTACTAAAAATAACTCCTACACAGATATTTCTAGTCTTTCCCTCTTTCTTTTTGCAATTTGAGCTCTCAGGCTATCTTTTCCCTTTCTGTTGGCTATTTTGGCTCCCTCTTCAGTTGGTCACTGAGTTTGTTTTCAGGTTCTGCACCACTTTTGAAAATCAATAGATATTTTATTAACCTAAACTTGACATTCATAGGGATGTCATTGGTTCAATAATTTAGGTGGCCTTCTTAGCTCCTTGGTTCCATCACTTCTTTACTTCATTCACTTTCCTTGAACCGTTGAGCCCGTTGCACCTTTAAACCATTTTGGTTCAAGGTTCAACAGTTCATCTTCTTTCTTAGAAGCCCTTGTTTTCTCTAAGTCTTTCGAGCTTTGAAATTCCATCGGCTTTATGTCTTTGAGACCCTCCAAAGGGAAGGTGTCCCTTCAGGCCCTGAGAAAGGTCCAATCCTTGGTCGCTGAGAGCCCCCCACAAGGGTACCTGCCCTTCGGGGTCCTTCAAGTGGCCTTCTTCTTCAAATCCTTTAGATAAAATGTCTGAAGGAATTCTTTCAAACATTTTGTCCAAAGAAAATCTTTTCTTTTCCTTAGCCACTTTCTGTCGGGCCTTTGATCATTCCTTCAGACATTTTATCCAAAGGATTTCCTTTGTAAAATTAGCCGTGGAAAATCTTTTTGAAGGATATCTTTTTGTTCACTGCCCTCCACAAGGGAACTTGCCCTTTGGGATTTAGGGGACTCCTTTGAATCGACCAATTGTACTAACTTTGGTTCAATGGTTCAATACTATTTTATGCTCATTCAATTGACTGCTTGAACGAACCGCTTTGAACCATTTGTTTGAACTCGTTTAACCTTGAACCTTTGAACCCTTTTGGTTCAAGGTTCAACAGTTCAATGGGTTCAATCTTTATTCTTTTCTTCTAAGTCTTTTGAAGCCAATGAACTTGCCGAAGCAGCTAAACTTTAAACTTTTTCTAAAATGCTTAACTCTTTGAGTATGTCGACGTCGTTGAACCTTTGGAAGCAGGGTTCAATGGTCCAATGGTTCAATGGTTCAATCCTTTGTTTAAAGCTTGCCGATGGACCTTTTGGTTAAATCTCAATGTTGAACCAACCTTGAAATTGCCTAATTGTTGGAAACTTATTTTTTTCTATAGAGTCCATAGAAATCAGTATGTAGAGTCCATAAAAATAAGCCTGCAGAGTCTATAGAAATAATCCTGTGGAGTCCATAGAAATCAGCCTACAGAGTCCATTAGCTAGAAAAGCTTGAATAATAAAGAATTTGAATACTCAAAACAATTTTTTGAGAAGGGAAAAGAGAATTTTGACCTGTAGGACCAAAATAGTTCATATGTTGTCCCAAAAATGAGTGACAGATTTTGGAAACAACAAATTGGATATTACATAGAGTTATGATAACCATTTTGGAACATTTTGACCCTTTTGGGTACTATATTTATTGTGTTTTTTTTAGCTAAAATAATATGCTACTCTTTTTCTAACTGTTGGTTATTACCATATTTCTAAAAAATTAGAGTCAAATATGTGATTTTAGGAATGCCAATGTTATATGGAAGGTTCCAAAAGGGTGTGTTTGGTATTTGATATTTACAATATATTAACCTAATTCATAAAATAATTTTGACTCAATATTTCACAACTCTAACTACAGTGGATAATTGTTTCGTAGCCCATTATATCATCTCAAAAGTATGGTGCAAGTAACTTCCTTTGGCTAACCACTTACCAGTGCATCACATAAACTAAGGGATCTTCCATAAACCCAAATTTACATGGAAGTAAAATTATATATATGATTTTGTCTAATGGCTTATGTATTGGGGCATATCCCCTTACCATCTCCACAGTATTAAGGAAAATTGATAACTACTTAGCCTGAAATGGTAGCTTTCTACTAGTTTTATAACTTTCAAAAAATAGTTTATAACATAAGGAAAGAAGATATAATAATAATAAAATAGTAATAAGCTTATGATACCACCATGTTACCACTTATAAATCAACAAGATCTTTATTATGCAAAGTGAGAGCA